>DWMG01003115.1:0-12303 GCA_018244855.1 Elbella merops
CTATTAGGATAAAGGATAGGACGCTCATTTATAAATGTGTTGCAGCAAATAGTGGTTTTTCCTGTTGCAAACATATGGAACTTACTGTATTGTGGCATTCCTATTGGAATCAGCTGAGACTGATCTGAACGTTATATATAAAAACAAAATAAATGTTATCGAGACAAAAGGTATTTAATAAACTTTTAGAGTTTTTCGTCACATACCAGTACTAGATCTCTATATGATGCCAACACTAATACGCCGATTGGTTTTGGATGTGTTCCAGACCTTTTTTGATGAGCTGCTGCCAATCCAAGTCGCAAGGGACACTAGCTAGCTATATCGCAACCATGCGAAACCACGTAGAAAGGCCTTAGAATAGTTCGAAACCACTCTGGCTATCCCGAAATATATGTGATTTAAGCCGATACAACTTATAATTATATATATAGAAACATACCAACGGAAAGTTTATTTATTAATGCACACAAACTACTTTAAAGTAAAAAAGGATTGATATCTACACAAAAAGATACCTACTGCTAATTTCTAAAAAATGTCTTCCAGCAGAAAAAATGTATAATCCTTTGATAGTATGTTACTGATAGGCGCCGGAATAGTTACAAAACATCAAACAAAAAGCGTTTTAATCGATCAACATTGTCGATTATTAAAAAATATTAACGAGCCTTATCATAAATTCCATTACTAACCACCAACGCGGCGATAATGATTTTATGAGTTGTGTGTCGACACGCTTAATCGATTATTGTACGTTGTAAGCTTTGACAAGCAATTAATTTACAATTCCATTTCAATCTGCCGTCGATCAGAGATCTAGAAATATCACGCTATCCTAGATTGAGTTAGGGTAATCGTACACTACGCGAACTTTGTAACGCAGTTCCAGCAGGTAATAAGTTAGGACTAGAATTTGAATTTCTGTATGCGTTTGTGTTAACTATACGATATTGCTGGTGTAAGTGATCCTCCGTATCATGTGATACTTGGTTTATGTAGAATTTGCATACCCACTTGAGCGTTCTTTAATGTGGGTAATAGCATAATATTCTTACTCAACGAATGACAACACCGTCGCCTAGTTGGCAACACTGTCGTCTTGATGGAGCCACTATCGATTATCACAGCTAACACTTGTTTACATAAAATGTTTTTTACAGGCGAGGATAAACTAATTTCCTTATTGAATGTCTTCTACACTAAATTCAATGAAATCTGCAAAAGACATTTTTTTTTTCGGCCTTTTAGGCCCCTGTCTAAGATGTTTGTACGTTTCTGATTTGCAAATATGAGATACTAAGATATTCAACCCGCACTTGGCCAGCGTGGCAGACTATGGTCTTAACCCTCTCAATATGAGAGGAGACCCGTATTCCACCAGTGGAATTGTAGTGGGTTGAAAAAAAAAAAGATATTCAATATATTTTTGTCAATCGAGATTAAACTATTGGCGGGAAAATATCCGCGCGCAGTAATGACAACTGTGCACAGATTAATGAAATTAATGAACTGTTAGACATTATTGTCCTCATGGTTTCTCTGTAATTGTCTTTGTTTATAACATGTAGTTTATTACATATGAATATTAAAAAAAATGTGACAGTTATAGCACTCTGTACCTATGTTTGCGTTATCAATTAATATTTCTAATAATTATTTGATTAACATATGAAGATATTATTTTCCGTTGATTGTAGTAAGAATTTCAATATAATGTTTGTCACTGTATCTCAGTTGTTCCCAATAATTCGGAAGATCTGTTATGAAATAAGAATAAAAAGAAACTTGAGAATTTGACTTTTTTAATCGCCTTTCCCATACAATATTATTGGAATAAATTTTATAGTCCATTATAATACTTTAATAATAACACAAAACACTATTAATAGAAGAATTTACAAATGAATATTGTTATTGTATCGACGAGGTGTCATAAGATAATATGCAGTATTGTGCCCGTGGGTTGTTGATATACAGATTCATTGGCTTTTAGTGGTAACATGAATGGAGTTTATAGCAATTGGAATAAATTACACAGTTAATGACAGCTCAATTATATGGTTAAAATGGTTCTCGTGTTATTATAGAGGGAAATGTTAGACCACGCCTTAACGCATGGTTAGTGTCTCAATAGTTTTAAAATTTAAATCCAACAGTCATAGTTTTTTTGATATCTGTAATTAGTAAAGGATTTATGTTAGTTAAACTACGTTGAATGCTATCGAAACTGATTGATGAGTGCTAAGTATAGTTAGGTCGGATATTTGTAAATATGAGTATAAATTTCGGTTGATTTGCTATTTGACATAATATATCAGTTTTACATTGAAATATAGTATGGATTTTTATTTTGTTTTATTAAAGTGTTAAAAGAGTTCAAAAGAAATAATCAGGCGGCTAATAGAATAGCTTGCAATGACTCACTGTATACTCAGAGAAAAAATTCTAGAATATAAAAAAATATAAATATATAGGTTAGGCATTTTACTCTGCGCGTAGAAGAACAATTTTCACTCTCATGTTACTTTAATATAGAATAAAAAAAGCACAATGGTTAGTGACAATTTTTTGAAATATTCTGGGAAATATTCTATTTATTATCTAACTTTAGAAATATTCTATTTATTACTTCAAAACCATTTGTAGTAATATCTCCCTTGCAACTGAAACGCCAAAGTACGCCCATAAAAGCCGCTCTCGTTGTGTTGTTTGTCCATCAAGTAGTCAAGCGATATGGGAGCAGCTGGTCTGTATATGGAGCGGTGAAATGATCGCTAGCACGCTTGCCATTCTCGAGAATGGAGTTTGAAGCTAATCGTTCGTACGCCAACGCGGTCCTCGACGTTTCCGTCACACCACTAGGAAATTATGGTACTTGGCAAGCACATTATGCTTATCTGAATTTTGATATAAAATATGTACATTTCGGTTTTTATTACGTAGTTTTGTTACAGGAGGACTCATATAGAACCTATATTGTAGATGGACTGTCGTAGGTTCTGTCGAAGAAACTTGTTGAAGTTGTATTGTAGAAGTTCTGTTGTAAACGTTCATATTTTAATTGTTTAGGAGCGAGTTCAAAGACTAAACTGGGAAATGGGCAAATAAGTATCTCACATTTTAAGTAATAATGTTTCTGTATTCACTTTTTTAGTCTCATACTTTTTCGCTGCCCGTAAGGTATGGTAAGGTAACAGGAGATCATGCGAAGATCCCCCGAGGGAATTTCGGTCCATTACATTCAATGCAGGCTAGAATAAGTACATGTTGTCCGTGCTTATTGCAAGATCTTTACATAATGAAGGCTAATTCGAAACAGACATCGCATTTCTTGAACCCGAGGACATTCTACGAGAAAACTTATTAAAAGCCAAGGATGCGATCGAACAGTATGATTTTTAACTATTGGAAATAATATTATATTTATGACAGCATTCAGCCGGATACATTTATGTAAAGGATAGTAAAATAGTAGTTATTAACACATACACTTATGTAAAGAATACAAAACATAAACGGATACATTAATTGAATTGATATCAAAATTAATAATTATTGACGAATTTAACGAGAAAACTATGGGCATCATTCAATTTAAAAACAGTAAAATTAAAAAAAGCTGTGGTTAATATCTTGTATCTCGAGCAAGACTGTACGAATATGACTGTCATCATTATGTTAAGTATTTGTAATTATTAATAAGATGATTAGTGAGTTAGTATTTATTCATAAGTAACTCATGTAAAACCTCCAATCACGGCCTTCCAACCAAACCAATATTGTTTTTGATACCAGTTGTTTAATGGAAAAAAACGTGTATGTAACATGATGTGTTAACATGTCAAACATGAAAATTTTTAATGTGACTCAACACGATGTCAAATATTGCAGATAATTGGGATGACAGTCCTAATAAGACTGAGTGATATTTAAATATGTTTTGATTTGTATTCAAAATAATATATTTTATTAGTTGGCTATAAAATCAGACTTAATTACTAATTTCTATAAATATGACATCGCGCTTTTATTTCCCTGAAGAAGTAGGGAGATGGGTACAGCACACTCCCACGTTTCACCAGGTATGCTGTATGTCCCACTATGGAATAGGGGCTAGCTTCTTGACATACACCATCCACAAATCCGGGCTCCGAACTGCTGATAGAAATTACAAGTTAGAAAAATTCGATAGTAATCAATTAGGGAATCGAACCCGGGAACTCTCGCTCGTCAGTCACGCTGACAACCACCCGACCAACGAGGCAGTAAATTTCTATGATTCTCTTAATAGTCGGAGTTCAAGTCCCATATGGTTATGTAATTAATGTTCAATGTTGTTGGGCGAAGGCCTGGCGCTTATGCAAACTGTACAACATTATGAAGTGATTAGTCATTGCCAGACACATTTATTATCGTTGTTTTGAAATACGTTCTCTGCATCACGAATTGTGGGTTAAAGTTGCCAAGAATTTGGAATTACACGGGATTTTCCGGTATTTGAAAATACTATTAATATTCGTGATAGTATAATATGACAACGACTGACTAATATGATAATGACTGAAATAATGTATTGTCATTAATATTTTGATATATAAGAGTTTTGGATTTTCAGTTTTCATTTTGCAAGAATAATATTTCTGAAAACATCAGCGCCTTAAATAATTATTCAATGTACACAAGAAACATACATTGGAATACTTCAAAGATAACCGAGTTTCGGTTCCTACTACGAAATAAATAGTAATGTTACTTTATATTGACAAGGAGCATTGTCCACTTATATTGAGAGGTTTCTAGAAGTATTGAGAAATAGCTCACCATTATGTTATGTAGAAATGTGGATGTGTTCACATATGGACACGTTTAATCAGCCTTCATTTGTTATATGTATTGTATTAGCTGCAAGTTTTTCACCTTTATCATCAGTACCAGCCTATTTCCGTGCACTGCTGGACATAGGCCCCTCGAATAACACGGCACTGAGCTCGATCGTCAACTCCCATGACAATAAGAAATAGATAATAATATATTCGCAAAGCTACAGTTACTCAGACAAGGCGAGTCTGATCTCGTCTAGTCGTGTAGTCCCCACGCTTGGTACTCGTAGTCAAGGAGCGGCTATCGCCAAGGGCAAGGCGTGGGCTGGTGAATGTTGGCGCCATCAAAGTACTGTGCTAACCCAAATCGGAGCTCGACGGAGTTGATTGACGGCATTGTTGCAAATGTGGACGAATACATAAGTTATGTAAAATGCTACTAGTAATACCATATTTTGGACAGTTTGATAAACAAGGATACTGACAGAAGAATTGTACAGAGTTAGAGTGTATGTAAACTTAGTATGGTATAAGTTAGACTACTTTTAAAAAGTCTATCCTTCAAAATTTGTCATGCTTTGGAGTTTGCGCGTTTTAATTTAGTCTAATATGAACTTTAATTTCAAAATTGCGGTGGTTCAGTGGATTGAAAATTAAGGAGGTTACTTAAAAAAATTACGTAATAATATTTTTTAAAGGTAGTTTTATTTTTGTATCAAATTTTGTTCCTGTGTAATAGGATTTTTAAAATAGGTCAAACTAGTGTTTTTAACTGAACCTTGACGTATCAATAAACAAAAGTTATTGCAAAACCAAATAACAGAAATCTTTACCGAGTCACCTTTTTATTATAACGGTCATTAAACAATCCTTGATTTGCGTTGTGTTGGACATTCTTAGTATCACTGCTAGGAAAATAGAAGAGAACTCATAATAATAATCACGTAAATATTTCTGTCATAATGCAGTTGACGATAAAACCAGACACTTAAAGTGAATTCTTAATAATAATAATAACCGGAATGTTTTGGCATGATGCAGTTTACAATAAAAACAGACACTTAAAGTGAATTCTTAATAATAATGGGAATTTTTTTGTCACAATGAAATTTACAATAAAACCAGACGCTTGAAATAAACACTATAATAACCATCACGTGAATATTTCTGTCATAATGCAGTTTACAATAAAACAAGGCACTTGAAGTGAACTTTTAATAATAATAATCACGTGAATATTTTTGAAGTGAACTTTTAATAATAATAATCACGTGAATATTTTTGTCATAATGCAGCTGCAATAAAATCAGACCGAAGTGAGATATTCGAGATAGCGTGAGCATAATATGAGATGTAATATAACCCTAACAAGCCTATTTGTTTGCGCGTCTGCGCGCTAACGACGTTACTAGGCATGTCGACTCCGGCTTGTCCTTCCATAATGAGCTATCTCTCCCACTATGACTCTCAATTTTTATGACCACCTTGGTTATAAGAGATAATTCCATAATAACACATTCGCAAATTGAAGAGGTTGTTGGCTTCAACTGTGGTTTCTTAAGCATTATTTTAAGAACTGTTCTCTGTGCTAACCAGCTGTATAATGTTTGTTCTGGCAACATTAGTCTTTGTAGGTAGATAGCAGTTAATTAGATATTATGTTCATTTGTAATACTTGTGTTCTTTAACGTAGTTGTAGGAAAAAATGTGTATAATTTTTCGTTGTTTTTAATATAAAATTTATATGACATAATTTATTTTTGGAAAATTAGCGTTTCGTTTTTCATACACGTCTTATTTAATAAACTGCTGACCGTCTTAACTAGTGGCGAGTGCAAATATGTATCCGTGAACATATTTACATATATTTGTGCAATCTAAGTTTAATGGATAAACAGGGAAATATCTAAGGATTATTATTATTTCCCAGAATATATTTTGCGACTGTTTCCAAAAAAATTTTAAAACATCCTTTAATTTGCGTTCTTGTTTTTGCCGGTGTCTCTTGCATTACATCATTGATTTATTCATTTTTTATGCTTTATGGCCCTTTCAAATAGACCAGCTTGTACGGCAGAGCATATACGATAGTATTTAAAATATAAATTTAGCACTTTTCCATATAGTCTATACAGATACTATTATTATATTTAAATATTTGGTCTTGTGACGCGGGAAAGCTTTCGACTGATTTATCTACGGTTATGTGAGTGTTGCCCAGAAGTACGGACACATTTCTGAGAATTTTCAATTAACATTACCCAGCTAAAAGCTAGACACGCTGGATGTTGCTAGATTTTACAGATGCTGTGAGTGCATATCTTCAAGCGTAAAGCGCTGCATTCTCTTCTAACTTATAACGTTAGTACCTATTTGTATGTCTACAGCAGATTTATTGTAGTTAGTTTTCATAATATAGCAATAAAACAAAAAACCATGAGGACTAAAAGTCTCATAACGTTAAATGACTTATTACGAGTTAAGTCAGAAAATGGCTAAAACCTCTGAAGATGTGTTGGTTGTGAAGTTCAGTCAATATTTGTTAATACCCAATCGTTTTTTGATCTTAACTGGCCCGTTGCAGTGGTCAATGAAACTGACTGTGGTGCTGGGGTCGTGGAAAGATCGTGGAAATGGATCCAATTGTCCTATTGCGCTTCAGTGGTCTTTTCTATATTTATAAACGAAGATTACCACGGATCTAAATCTGTGGAAACAATAGCAACTGTTAGAGCGTCACTAGCGAAATATATTTTTAAAAACAGAACAATTGAGTCTGACCATATTAACAAAGTAAGACTATCCGGAGTGTAATGCAGATATTTTGTCATCCCAATTGTCAAGAATAAATGTCTACCCGCAGGCGATGCGGTAAGTTTCCAATTACGATATCCCAGATACCATATAACTGAATGCGGGACAGTTTTTGATGTGCGGTTTTATGGCGCGGTTTCACCAATGCAGCCATATTCTGCACATTTATATCCTTTGTTTATAGCAAAAGTTCTCCTAATTCGAAAGATGGACACCATAACAACGTAAATTGCAGCCCAAGCTAAACATGTTTCAGATCGTTTTATGTTTATTTATTGAACTTTTATTAAATCCGAAGTAGGTACTTGTGGTCAAAAGGTGAGCTTCGTGTTAAGCACCATTTTCTGCCGGTTGACATTTGCGACGTGCAAGAGTAAGAAATTTGAAATATGTATTGACCTCTACACTGTAATTTTTTATATACGTTTCAAACAATGCAACTTCAATATCTCAAGGGCATTAAATGTTTTCAAAATATCAGAACAGTTCATTGCTATTTTGAGTGTAATAAATCGTCGCGGATATATGCGTGGGCGAAGGTGCCCACGAGGCTTCGTTAGGTATGTTACTATGGAGCCGATATCGATTTGAACATGTTTTTTTGCTGCGTTTGCGAATATCGTAAATCTTTTTATATAAGCTGGATATTGTTTGCAGTGATCTTGCGTTGTGATACAAGTAATAAATAAGCAAGCATAATTTAATAAGGGGTGCTCAATAACATGTGTGTTTAAATGAGTACCTATAAATTAGTAATTATGAGTGTGTTTAGATGAGTATAAATGCCCGGTGGATGGCAATAGGCTCACCGCCTATTCCATTGTGGGACTTAAACGTAACTGGTGAAACGTGGGGGTGTACTACCTACACTCCTCTGCCTACCCCTTCGGGGATTACAGGCGTGATGTTACGTAAGTGAGTAATTAAAAATATGTTGATACATATTAACAATAATAGCATGTACAAATTTACATGAGTTTGGCTTGCTTATAAAATTTGGGACCGTAAATTGTCAGTTCCTATCAAGACATGAACCTCGTTACGCCATTACAGTAGTAAGCCGTAGTATGGATACTCCTGCTGTTAGTGAACTACTAACTTAACATTGTTCTTACACACTTCTTACTTGTATATTATAATAGAAAAATTAAAGTTTTTGGCAAACGTTACAATCAACATGGCTGACGTGGCAATTATAAAATGATATCTTACTTTTCCATCCAAATGGCGTTGCGAAATTACAAAACTTTGTACACATTGTTCAATTATGCAGTGGTAGCCTAGTGAAGTCTGCAACCCGCACTTGGCCAGCGTGGTAGTCTACGGCCTTAACCTTCTCAATATGAGAGGAGACCCATATTACAACAGTGGAATTATAATGGGTCCATTATTATTATCATTGTTCAATATAAGTAATTAAGTCAAAATAGTGAAGATGACAGAAAGCGACAATTAAAAAAATTTGACAATTTTTGAATGTGACTTTAAATATATAAACGTGTGACTTTAAATATATAATGTTAGTGTTTAGAGAAATTGCTTCTGAAAAGGAGACATAAATTGGACGGTTCTGCGGCGCGAGTGGTCCCAATGACTTTCATTTATTTAATGTTCGACCACCGGATGTGTCAAATCATACCAGAAACAGAGGAAATGAAAGATCTGGTTTATGTGTTCGCAATTAATTGTAGCCTAAATTAAAATAGTTTATTGATGTTTATCAAATCAACGTTAAACACCTGTGTTGCGGCGAATGCTACTTTAGAATAAGTTGCTAGAGAAGTTTCTGGAACTCCGTAATTAAGCTCGTCGGACGGTCTTTAAATAGATGTTACTCTAGTTTAACTTTGTAGGTGAAAAACAACTTCAAATGAACTCATTACTGGACACGGGTATGTTTGCTCGCTCCTTGCTGACTTTAAATATTTTAAAATTGTAATGTGTATGTAAAAAATGTAATGTACAAATGATATTGAACTTTTCTAGAATATTCATACTAACAACGGCTGTGCAATAGTGAGCATTTAGTTAAAGTATTTGCGACTGCATACGGCCATTATGGTCACGTGTTTTGTTACGAAAGACCTTAAAGAATGTTCGTTCCCATGGGATATAAAATTCTATGAAAGTCAACGTCATAAACTCCCGACTTCGAGCGGAGTAAAAACCGATTAAGTGCGAGACGGTATAGTTACATTGGTTCCGTATTACTAAATTATTAATATCATGTACCATTCATTTACAATTATGGATTTTGCTGAATGATGTCGCAATTTAATGGAATATAGGCAAGTAAATAAAAAATGTGCTTCAGCTTGCTTATGTTATTATACTAGTGTAAAAATATATAATATAAAGTAGTAAGTTTTATATATACATATGTTTGTGTGTGTGTATGTGTGTGTTTGTGTGTGTGTGTGTGTGTGTGTGGGTGGGTGGGTGTATATGTGTGGGTGTATGTGTATATGTGTGTGTGTGTGTGTGCATGTGTATATATATGTATATATAACCAATATGGGTAGTGGCATAATTCTCAATGAATGACAGATCTTTCGCATAATTGGCTGCGCTGTCGCCTAGATGGCAGCACTGTGGCCTTTCACAGGACGTACCTGACACTTACACTTTTTATAATGAGCAACGTAATACATTTTATTGTCATTTTAGAGAAAGTTTCCAGCAGTCATAAAACAGTAACAAAGATTCATGTGTTACGATAAGTACTTCTAACATCAATGCAGAACGAAAACCGGAAAAGGAAATTCGGTATAGACTTACAAGAGCATTTATGTAGTAACAGTCACAATGTTTTTGCTGGGATAAAATAAAACCATGTCCCGATACAGAAGGGTTCGTGCATTTAGGAACTAGAATCGCTTGTCGCGAACAAAACGTCTAAAACAACTTTCAAAACATAACAGTGAAAGCGCTGCTCGATATTGGGACATACGTGTCCACCTTTAGAGCTGTGCCGCACACATGAAATGCCACTGAACTGTGTGACATGGAACCCGAAGTTATGGGGACGTGACGTGATTGGTACGGCGCTTAATTATTAAATAAACACTTGGGTTATTCAACGATTGCTGGCAGTGTGGATCCGGTCGCAATAAAATTCATTAAATATGTAATTGCTTGTTGGACTACGATATTAATATATTATGTATAAAAACTTAATTAAGCCCAGTGATAGATTGTGTGAATGGGTTGCCTAACGCCTGTTCGGGCTTCAATTATTTTTAGTGGTTTTCTTAAATTTGATGATGCAACAACAGTTGTAAAACATTTTACTCTATAGAATTACGTCGTTTTTATTTCTTGTGTTTTCCAGAAAGAGACTAAGTTGATACGTAACGTCACACCTGTAATCCCCGAAGGGGTAGGCAGACGAGTGTACACGTTTCACGGTGAGTCTGTTACCATAAACCGGGCACACATCCAGACTCCGAGCCATCACTAGAAATTTCTACCAGACAATCTAAGTTAGAAAATCAAATACTATTCGCTATGGGATTCGAACCCAGGATTTTTAGATCAGCAGTGATGTTTTGCAAGCACTCGACCACCTAGTCAGTCATTACGTTAATTCTTCAAAAATCTCAGATTTCAGTCAATAGGTCGTTTATATTTTTATGTAACATAACATCACTTCTATAACCGCGACGGGGTAGGTAGATAGAGTGTTGTACTCCCGCTCGTCACCGGTTACATTATACCTCAAACCATGGAGTAGAGGGAGCTTCTATTGACATTACATATGCAAACAGTTTAATTATTCTATTAACATATAACTGTTCTGTTAGTTAATGTCTTGACAGGATGTCACCAATAAACATCAAGTTTATGTCACCGTGCATATCTAAGTAATCACGAGACCGTCAGTGTGTTTTACATTATCTACATACGTGTGATAGGTAATTTAAAATGTGTGATGTTTGTTTATTTTAATTTAGTAACGAATTCAATGTTTGTTGTGCTTAACTTATGAGCTTAGCTTAAGAGCTTGTATGATTGCTCCGTTGGTCCAGTGGTTAGTGAACTTAATGATGAGTGAGGGTCGTGGGTTCGAGTTCAACCCGTGGCAAATCTGCGATGAGATGTGTTTGTTCTGAATCTAGGTGTAAAATAAAATATCTAAAAAATATATTTATATTTGTATGTGTGAACTACACATACCGTCTGGTTACCAAAGCACTAGTTCGCCTACTGTGGGATCTGGCGACCATGTGTGGAGATTTCAAGATATTTTTTACTATTTTATCTATTCCACATATCACAGAGAATCTTTAGTCATTGAATGGCTTACATAGTTTTGCAAGTGTTTCCGCTCCTATGTTGCCAGTTATATCAATCAGTTTAAAATGTTGCCCTCAATAAAAATGGTTTAAACGTTGCCGTAAACTTTTACAGCGGTTTAAAAATGGAACGATTTCGTTCATATACGCTTGCAGTTGTGTTCGTGCGTGGGTATGTGTGTGGCAATTGTTTGTATATGTGTGTGTGTCCGCTAATGATCCAGTGATACTGGAGTACTTCCGCTGTCCACTGTTCCGCTGTCAAATTGAGCATTTGGAAATCAAATCTGACAGCTGGCTCTCTATTAAGCATGTTGATTATTAAAGACTTCCGTAATTCTAGCCACAATTACTCAATAATCCCTGTTTGA
>DWMG01003116.1:0-12302 GCA_018244855.1 Elbella merops
TGGAAGTAATAGTGCCGACATCAGTCAGCTGGCTGTACACGCCAGCTCAACCAACATCATCTTGCTGATATTACTTTTGATGGCGTCATTGGCCCTTTTATATGGAATTTTTTCGCTTTATAAAAGATATTGTCACCAGAAGTGGATGGCTAATGAAATCAAACGGGACCGAATGAGATTTTCCATATGGAGGCAAAGAGCTGATAGAGAAAGAGCTATACGTTCGCATGTAAGAAGTCACACAAAGGAGACGACTGAGGATATGATTTAGAAGAAATGAGTCCACAGAAAATAAAATTGCGCAGTAATTTAGGTGATCAGTGCGCGTAATATTTTATTTCGTTTTGTAAGTACGCGGCAATATACAAACGTACTCGTGTCTGTGCGCGAGAAATATAGCGCGTCGTGTAACAGTGCGCGGGGATATTATGCGTTATTTATCGTCATCGTGTAATCGTATAAATGACTTTATTTTAATGGACTAAGTGAAGTGATATAGCAAATGTGATATAGCAAGTGATATAGCTAAAAGAATAAATATAATCATTGGAAGGACTAATAATATGGTTTGTAATGATTATGTTAGAATATAAGCAGGTAAATCTTAATGGCAGAAAAATGAAAGGCATTATACTTATGTCAATTTATTAGAAATCAGTAAATATTTAATTAACATTGGCCTTGATAGGAGAAAGAGCAATATAATCGTTGTAAAATTAGGAGAGGCTGATAATATAGTCATAAAGTATAATGTATTTTTAGTATATTTTACTATATACAAAAGTTCATTATGTAAAAGTGAGTGTTTAATTATACAAGAACTTTGTACTAATTTTGATAATTTATATGAACAAATATTAGGTTTGTGCTCACAAAAACAATGTATATAAGCAAATATGTCGACCACTTCTAAATTTGATTTAAAAATCGCTTTAAGTTTATTGCCAGTTTATTCGGATTCTGAGGATAGCGTAAAACAACTCATAGATGGAGTAGAGTATTATAAATCTGAGATAGACGAAGTTTCGCAGGCAAAACTGTTAAATTTTGTATTGAACAGTAGACTTTCGCAGGCTGCGAAATTGAAATTATCTACATCTTATGCCAAATTAACGATTTTATAGCAGATTTGAAAACACAATTATTACTAAAAAAATCAGCTACAGTAATACAACGTAGGCTTCAAATTTTCAGACAAAACCATTTGTCCTCGATGACTTCGGTAAACAAATAACGGAAATGTTTGTTGAGATGACGATTTACCAATAAGATGGCAACGACGCGAATATTAGGGTTTTGAAACCATTAAATGAAAAGCAGACCATTAAATGTTTTTCAGATGGATTGAGAAATCGTCGACTGGGCACTAACATTGCTGCCCGAAATTTTACGTCACCTAAAGATGCCGTGCAGACGGCTATTGACGGAGACGTTATGACATCATCAACTTCTACTGATATTTTGACCATGAATTTTAGAGGCAGAACATCCTATAATCGGCCAGTGTGCAGTCCAAAGACACAAATAAAAAGCTTATTTTTCGTAGCTAGATATATTTGGTAAATCTTTACAATACAAGATTATTATATTATAACTGCTATTTGGGGTATGTACGGTACGAGCGGACCACGCGGACTGTCTCTGCTTACGCGCCGCCGCGTGAGCGCGTTTTTGCTGATAGAGCATTGCTCATTGTACGTGTGATGCACCGTACAGCCAGAGAGGAGAGAGCGCCCCACATTCGCAGGAACAGGGCGCGGAAGAGCTGGTTACCAACCAACTCCCCAGTATTGAGAACCGACACAGGCTTGGCGAGGACCGCTGGCTAATTGGCGTAGGCCTACGCGTTCAATTCGTGGAAACGGAGGTAGGTCCAAATTATTATACTTTGTACGTACCCGCGAACGCATATATGTAGGTACATACTTTGACCAACTCACAATCACAGCAAAAATGGGCAACCGAACAAAGTGAACAAAATGAAAATCAGTTTTTTCGGGACTGAAAATATTATTTTGTCTTGTAATACTTAAATCGCATAATCATTACTGTTACGGCGCAGAACGGCTTATTTGGATGTATTACATTAAGTTCGTATCTGTCGTTGCGTTAATTATAGTATAAGACGCTTAACCATATTTAAGATAAGATTAGATAAACATTTATTACATCACAAAAAAGAATGATATTTCAATGTAAAAACGTCACTTTTTCACTTGTCATCGAAAACTTGTACCGCTAACACCTTTTTATTATATCACGTTAAAACTCAAGCGACTGGTTTTAATTTACGCCCCATTCTACTTAAACGTACAATTACTCATACAAATTGTTAGTCGATAGCGGTGCCTGTATTTCGGGCGTCAAGCATAATCATAAACTCGAACAAAATATGCCAATCCATATCGAGAATACTTCTGTAAATGGTATTGAGGCAGAGTCCAAGCTATTGGATATGTTTATTTAAGATTAGTTATTGGCAGCAAAGTGCGTATAGCCCCTCTACAATCACGATAGCTATTCACTTGAACTAAAATACAGGCTTCATATTTCACAAACCGAAGCGCGGAACAATGTAATAGCTAGTAAAATAGAAAGAAAAAGTAGGTATGATAACTATGTTAACTCAGTACGCTATAAGCCTAACGATAAAGTCTTGATTAGAAATGAAACTAGCAATAAACTTAAACAATTATATTCCGGACCATTAACGTGATTAGGGATTTGTCACCTAATGACGAGATACATAAAAGCATACAAAAACCAAATTATATCATCATTGAAACTGCAATCGTTTAGCCTCTTGTGTTATTAGAATAATGTTTTGAACGTTCTTTATAATAAATACTCGATAGGTCAGCGGTAAACGGAGACGAATCTCGGTCGCAAGACTGTGGGTACGAGTTCGGATATCGCCGAGCTATCGTTATCATTATTACTAAGCAATGTTTATTTATTTATTTATTTATTTATTTATTAGATTCACCAACGCAGTATACACAATGCAAGTGCAGTAGAATGAAATTAAAGCATAAAGTTGTGTAGCCACAATGGTGAACACGGCATTTACAATGTCGACGCTTGAAACTAATAGATTTAAATAAAATAATTGAAAATAATTTTCCTTGAGTACTTACTATACATTATTTAGGTCCCACATTACATTAAACAGTTTGATATTACGTTCCACTTGTATACATAACATTACGAATATGTATTACGTTAATTACATTTGCCATTACATTATACGATTTTGGTTAATATATGTATTACGTTTAAATTATTACGAGTACATAAGTTTCATTAACAATTTACATTTACAAATTTACAATTCACAGTTCACATTTATAATTAACATTTACAATTTACATTTACAAATTACATATATAATTTATATATATAATTTACATACTTATATAATTTACATATATAATTTAGATGTACAGATTACATGTACATTTTACTATTTATAATTACTATTTATGTTTTACATTGTACATTTACAGATTACAATTACCATTTAGAATTACATAAAATATACAATGTATAAGTAATTAAATTATAATGAAAGTTCAGATGATATAATAGTATTTTTATGATATTGCTATTTATGAATGCTATTATTGTAATGATGTAACTGTGTGGTGTGTTCAGTTTTTCGAGGATGAGGGAAAGGCAGTAAAGTTAACCAAACCCAACGAGTGCAGTTTTGACACTAACATTTATTATGCAAAATGCTTATTCTAAGTAATGAGTATGTGTGCGCAATACATATGTACATACATAGGCGCAGTCAAATTGCGGCGTCAATAATATAATTTTACCGTGTACGATGTGGTAACTCGTACACATAGTTTTGGGTTCTCTAGCGTATATAAAAGCCCCCATTATGAATTTTAAATACATTCGCCATGTACAGACAGCGTTCAGTTAGTTTTATTATACGTATAGATGTGGGAACGCATAGGTATAGCTTGAATGGTAGAGCGCGGGTGGTGGCGCGGGTGTGGGCGTGGGCGGTATAGGTATAGCGTGAGTTAATAAAAGTAGTATTAATCAGATCTTAATTTGCAATAACCAATATTATGAATACAAACGGAATGTCCTGAATTTTATAAATCCGGGAAAAATGGCATATCCATGTTCATGACATAAAAAAATATATTTTTTACGTACTTTAATGATTGTCTTTTTGTTTCATTTAACTGTATTTAAGTGTCGGTATAAATAGAATATGCAAATAGATGTGTAAAAATGTTTGTGATCGTAAAGCACTCTATGCGTCGCATTATGAGTCGTGCAAAATTTAAAATACACTAGGTTTCATTATGTAACAGAAATTTTAAATATGTTTAAGTAAGTTTCGGTTTCGGCCCTAAACTCAGAGCGACGCCGAAAGTTCGGGTTCGGTTTCGGTTTCGGCTGAAGAACCTGTTTCGGTCGGAAACTATTATAAACTAATAGGACGTACTGCTCAGCGGCACATTTCACTTCTAACCGTTTAAGAATATCTGTTGAGAATTTTTTGGGAGAGGGTTGTACCACCGTTCATGATGACGTCACGCGGCACTGACTTAGTCCACGAGGGTAATGTTTTGAACAAATGAGAATGAATCTTCATTTAAATGTGTATTTATTTTAGTATGTGGATGTTGTATATATGCTACTTGAGAAAAGAATGTTATATTAGTTATATAATAACGAAAATTTAGAAAAAGATATGAAATAGTATAAAGTGCGGTTCGTTGTGCAGCCGCGTGTGGGTGTGGGCGGGCGGCGACGGGCTGTCGGCGTACGCGGTGGCGGAGGGCGGCGTGAGCGCGGCGGAGACGCTGGTGCCGCCCGAGGAGCCGCCCGCGCGCCCCGCGCTGCTCGCCGCCGCCGACGAGCAGCCCGTCGTGCTGGTGGCCTGCCGCCCTAGTGCGCCTCACTCTTGTTTTATACACGTCACTATCAAACACACCCACTGTCTCTAGTATACAGAAATGAATCAACAAGCACTTGTGAAGAATGCGTTTCCCTTCCCACTATCTCACTCAGTCTTAGCTATCGTTATACGTGCCTGGGAGATGTTTTCATACTAAGATTGATCTAAAAATATGGGTAGTTTTTGTAATAATTGATTCCTTATTAAGTGATTATAGCCAGGTGCGCCGTTAACTTGTGCAAGTTATAATGAGAAGTAGTAGTGTGTGGAGTGACGGGTGCGCGGCGCGGCGCAGGTCCGTGCGTGTACGCGTACTGCGCGCGCTCGCGGCGCGCGGCGGCGCGGCTGGACTGCAGCCGCCTGGCGCCGTGCTCCGAGAGCCTGCAGTCGCTGGCGCCGGAGGAGGCGCGCGCGCGCTGCGGCGTCACGGCGCTGGCGGCGCTGGGCGCGCGCGCCTACGTGGGCACGGCGCGCGGCTGCGTCCTCGTCGCGCACGCCGCCTCCTTGCGCCCGCTCACCGTCTTCCGCCCCTACGAGCACGAGGTGCGCGCTCCTCCTACCCCGTATACGTTTACTCGGCGCCAGAGCCGTTCGCTCGTACGGTACGCAAATATCGGGGTGGCTATGGCGGTGAATTATGCGTTTAACATATAACCGTTCCTACAAAGTTACTATCCTACTATCTTTTTGAACAGTTAGGCAAATAAACTGCCGCATTTGTGACGGAGCGACATATTAAGGCTGTAGTCGACGGTCGTTGCTCCGATATGAAATGACGTCATGCTGGCGTACTTCAAGGCTCGGTCCTGTCGTCTACGCTGTTCATCCTACATATCAATAATAATAATTACTGCAACCTAAATATTAAATGCTAACCGTATGGCGGAACTGCGGACGTATGCTACACAGGGCACGCTAGCGCCACTGGAACGCTTGTGGAAGCAAGAAGACCTCGACTCGTGTCTGAAATCCGCTTTGGTAACGGTTCCTAGGTTGCAACGACCCGCGCTTACCGTCGAGGGAAGCACCGAAGTAGGAGTAGTAGGTGTAGGTTGACCAACCTGATACGCCTTACACAACTTTACAAAGAACTCTTGTCACATGCTATTGTAATTGATATGTCGGCAGGTGCGCTGCGTGGTGCCGCTGGGCGGGCGGGGCGTGCACGCACTGGCCACGCTGGGCGCCGGCTACCGGCCGCTGCTGCAGCGCTGGGCGCCCGCACAGGTGCCGCCGCCTCCCCTCGCCCACTGATATGCCTCTGTTTTTGTTATATCAATTCATATCTGATACATGTTAATATATTATAGACGCCCTATTCCATGGGACGTATCACTATAAATTCAAGTACGAGCCTCCTTTGTCTACCCCTTCGATAAATTACAGGCGTGATAGTATAATATGTAATGATGATGTGGTGTTCCAGTCGAGCAGCAGCAGCAGCAGCAGCAGCAACAATAACAACAACAACCCGTACAGCGGCTACTACTGCCTGCTGTGGCGCGCGCAGCACTGGTTGCCGGACTAGCTGCCTCCAGCGCGCCCGTGCCGTCATGGCAGACACCGCTAATATAAATTCTATCTGTATATATGGACACTTATTGACAGGTTTCAAATGCAAATCAGTACGTGTCTGACAAGAGCGATGAATGTATAAGCACATTTTTGTAAAAATTGACATGTCTGGCTCTCGACTCGCGCTGCCGACCCCGTAAGGGGCTAATGTGACGACATAGAAATGTATAATTTCCATAAACGTGCGCGTGATGCGCGTTGATAACCACTTTGTTAGCGGCGACATTGTATTCGATTTTCTCTGCCTATCCCATAAAGGATGGGCATGGCCGTATAATGTTGTGGTGATCCTAAAAGGTCCTAAAGATCCTAATCTCCAAGTGAACTCAAGAATACATGTATTGTTAATGAATGTGACTTTAGATATTTAAGTCTCTTTCTTTCTGGTCACGACGCGCTGTCGACCGGGGTAGGGCTAGACTCTGCTTCTGTACAAAGACTTAATATG
Source organism: Elbella merops (assembly GCA_018244855.1). Taxonomy (NCBI): domain Eukaryota; kingdom Metazoa; phylum Arthropoda; class Insecta; order Lepidoptera; family Hesperiidae; genus Elbella; species Elbella merops. The sequence continues at coordinate 6,951 of DWMG01003116.1, forward strand.
CGTTATCTTGTTATTGGCTCCAGCATCTATCACGACATGTCGCGTCACGTCGAGGTTCGTGCTGGGGGTATCTAGTGAAACCAGTGATACCCTACTTGAACATTCTTTATTTTCCATTTGTCTCTATATCAGAACGTGCTTTTAATAGCTCCAACAGAAATATTATAAAAGATAATGTTATTCTTTATTTTTAGTAATAATTTATATTTAGTAATAACGCCCAGCGTGGAGGTTACGGACACAAACCCCCTTTTGGGGGAAGCCTATGCGCAGCAGTGGACTGATATAGGCTGATGATGATGATGATGAAAATAATTCTTTTCCTCTGTCTGTCTTGTACTAATTATTTTATAATTTGTCAGTGAATAGCTAGTTAGAATGCGTTTTCTAAACAACCCTTAAAATAATATGGGATGTAAGGAAATATGGTTTATGTTGCGGACTAAGTCATGGACACAAACATACTAACTATACAACAATGCACCCCGTGAGCTCTCTGCACACAGCCACGCCCCCGAGGAGCGTCGGGGGCACAACAGGCTTACCCACAATTATATGATAAAAGTAATGGTGTCCCGTAGAATACTGTGCATGTCAGCGCTGGAGTGGAGTATGAGTCCTATAGGCGCTCATTAATTTTTACATTTAATTTTTACTAACATCATCATCAACATAAGTGATATGCTGAATGTAGCCATCCCCTAACGGAAACCATGTTGTCTCTGATTGAGATTGCTAATTGTGGTGGTGGTGATTTCATCATCATCACCGGCCTGTTTCAGTCCACTACTGCTCCCCCAATGAGCGCCATCGCGCCCTGTCCTCGGTGATATGACCACTGTATTTATTTCCGGACGAAGATTAGGAAGTCAGTATACATAATCATGTCTGCAAATTGTAAAGGAAGGATTAGCAAGCTGAAATGACAGTGGGCTGGTCACATCTGTCGCAGAACCGATAGCCGCTGGAGCAGACGTGTTCTGGAGTCGAGACCGCGACTTGGCAAACGTCGTGTAGCCCTCCAGCTAGTTGGAGTGACGATATACGCAAAGTGGCTGGCAGTGGTTGGATGCGAAGGGTTGAAGATCGAGCTCAGTGACGTGCCATTGGAGAGGCCTATGTCCAGGAGTGAACGGGAGTAGGCTGATAATTATGATTATGATGATGATGATGATCACAAACTGCTATATATCTATATCTATCTATCTATCTATATATATATATACATACATACATGTATGTATGTATGTATGTATGCGTGTTTGTGTGTGTGTGTGTGTGTTATTGTATTGGTGTGTGTACGTGTATGTATGTGTTTTTACTCATTAATATACTTACATATGTATACGGAGCATGGAGATAGATATGTGTATTTGTATCTGCTGCTTGTGTGTGAATGCTTACATGTGTTTGCGTGCGTGACTATAAATGAGTGTTGTTATAGACAATATAGAATCATTTTATACATAACATAAAAAACCGTAACATTGCGCCTGTATTTCAACGCATTTCAACAGTTACAACAAATTTCAAGTTAGAACACTTTTTAGTCCCCTACTAGGGGATTAAACCCAATACCTCTCGCTCGGCTGTCGCGCTTATAACCACTCGACCAATGAGACTGTCTATGTTATACGTAATTGTGTGAAAAGAGACAATTCCTACGGTAACCCATCATGTACTCATGTGCAGGATAAATGTCTATCGTCGTAGAACAGCAACACAGTCTAGCTACGTGATTATCGTATCTTCCGAATAAAGAAAATAATCTGTGTAAATTTTCCTCCGAGATATCAAAATAAATGTAACTTCAGGCCTGTAATACAAGAAGGGGTAGGTAGAGAACTATAGTACACTGCCACGTTTCACCAATTACGTTACGTCATCGTCTGTCCTCTGATATATGATATACCCCGACGCATCGTACGGCATACGCCATCGCGACAAAACTACAAGCCTTACAATTTAATACTTGCAAACATTATAAATATTCTGAACATCCGCGATCTTGTATACTTTATTCTTCTTTTTCTTATTGTGCCTCTTTATTACTGAAGGTCGGCCGTTAGTTCCTTGTACCTCTCTCTATCCATGGCCAGGCGAAAGAGTTGTTCGACAGTTATATACTTTATACGCAGCTTCAATTATTTTAACTTGTTTTGAATTACAGGGGTGTTGCGCTAGTAGAGAACCAACGCGTTCCGTTGCAGTTCCCGAGATCTTAAAGCTTCCCCCCCTCCGGTATAGAAAAGGTCTTATTTCAGAATAACAAGGGTTTAAATAATAGCATTAAAAACATTTAATAAATATGTACATTGGATGTAAAAAATATATAATTATTCATTTACTTGTAAAACGGATATTATAATGATAATTTATAATTTTCATCTTTATATTATAACTTAAGAGGGTCGAGGCGATTGAGAGGTCCTGGTTTCGAATCCCGGGTTGGGTACTATGAAATTTTTCTGCCGTGAAACTCCTAATAATAATTCGGAGTCCGGATTTGTGTCCGGTGTATGGCACTAGCCTCACCATCTATTCCACGGTAAGACACATAACGTAATTGATAAACGGTCGGAGCGAAGTAAACTCCTCAACCTATCTCTTCGTTGATTACAGGTTTATCACGTATTATGATATAAAAGCAAGTTTAAAATAATTTAAGTAAAATGCAGCACAAATATTTTTCTCACACATCATCATCAGCCTATCTCAGTCCACTGTTGGACATAGGCCGCCCCCAAAAGTGGGTTTATGTTCGTAATCTCCACGCTGGGCATGATGCGGGTTGGAGATCGCAGGGCCCGGCTTTTCGCACCGCCGACGCTGCTGCCCGTCGGCGGCCGGGGTATTTAGCCAGGCCTATTTAAGCTGCGCTATACCGCAATCAGTCGGTCGCCAGAGCCTCGTTTGTTATAGCAGGATGCACCACGTGCAGGTGAGGTTGGCTTGGGTTCCTGGGATGGTGGTTGGAACCCTTTATACCCCTTTCTTTCTAACACATGTAGCGCATTAAAAATACAAAATCGTTTGATTCCACGCTACCAATTACAAGAAATAGCATTGTTCCGTACCTGTCGTTTTCTATAACTTTACAAGAATATAGAAAGGATATAAACACTTTATTTTCGAGTGTTATAAAAAAATTAACGTTTCCTTTTTATAAAATACGAAATGACACTTTGTATCTTATTTGTTTCTGTACCGCAGAATCCTTTTATTGTATTTTTTTACCAAATTCACTCGAACTGTTAATCTTTCTCAAATATCTCTTTTACATTAAATTATTTAGAAAATCTTTTATCTATTGAAATATAAACAAGGTGGTTACGAAGTGAAAGACATAAGATGAAAAATATTATTTTGAGTTTAATAGAGTTTTATCTCTAAAACTTGAAGTTTGCTGAAATACAAAGTACCTAACTTGATACCTTTTAAAGATTTGCTTATTGTTGCTTTTAACACAGATTTTTTTAATTTTCTTAGTGTGAAAAGCACATATATATTTAAAGGGTAAATATTATGATAAAATGGCATCATTAAGTTGTGTTAGGATTGGCCTTACGGCCTAGAATTGAAATCTTCTTAAAAATATATATACAATTAACTGATATCTGAAGATTACAATTATTTTTTGTTTGATTTATATTCATTAATGTAGTTAACGAGATTTTTTTCATGTAAATTCAAATCAAATGCGCCGGATGTACAACCTATAAAATTAAAATAGAATTTGAACAATTTTAAATTAAATGAATTTTTGTTTCACGTCCAAGTTAACAGTTGGAAATATAATTATCGTAAATATAATTGTCTTTGTAATTATTTCTGTCACCAAAATAGTGATTGTATAGCGATTTATACATTGGTCTCACACCAGCGCTATAGGATTCAAATTCGGCCCGAACGTTTAAAATTTGCAATGTTATGTGAGTTCGTATGATTAAATATCTCTTGTTGCAAAAGTACAGGAAACATTATGATGAAATTTATAAAACTTAGCATTTTACCTAATGCTTAACTGCGCGTAAAGTACTTATATACTTATCAGGACCGTGTCAGTGTGGCAGACAATCGCTCTACCATTATTCTTACAAAAACAAGTATCCAGTAATGAAAGGATAAAATAATTAATTATGATATTTTTGTCACTCCGGTAGATTTCTTAGCAGACAAAAATTAATAAATATTTTATTAATAACACCAAATAAGTTTAGACATTAAAGTCTTGCTAATAAATAAGTTGTTAATTTTTATGTATAAAAATACGAATTTATACCAAAATATTACCATTCTAACGTGCGTATAATTTATATTGTATTTATGTCAATCAATTTATATACATCAATAAAGTTAATGAACCACCTTCCGATGTAAGCGAGATTTTACTAAGACCGCCGGCCTCTAAACTTAATTTTGGGATCTCGCAGTTCACGGCGACGTTGGCGCCTAACAACTTTCAGAACTTCGACACAACTAAGCAACAGTAAACAAAAAAAAGGCTTTTCAAGACAATTTATATTCATATTACACACGTGAAAATTAATGATTATCGTTCTCTTAAAATGTAACAAAAAAGTTACTTACCAGCGGAATTAATAACACATTTCACAACTTGAAACAAAAACTCAACTGTAAGAGAGAAAATATGCGATCTATAATTAATTGAAAATTACAAAATAATCAAAGTATAATATTAAAAATGAGAGTTAGCACTTGGGAATTTTTTTAGTGGAAATAAATGAGATGACACTGATTCTAACTGATGGAAAGTACGTACGCGGCGCGGTAGTCCGACTGCTAGCGTGAACCAACGGACTATTTCCCCCAAACGATGGTGCGGCCCTCTTCTCCTTCGTATTTATACCAAAAACCCCACGACGGACACTGCGCATGATGCCCGCGCATTTGAGTTCCCACCTTCCGCCTACACGATTACTATTTGCAATTCATGCGTTAATTTTTTTAATTTATTATTGCAACACGATTAATTATGACTTTAAAAATAATACCATATTGTTAAAAAATACGATATGTCAACCCTATAAAAGTAGTTTTCAGTTTACATGGTCCTATGACTAGTTTTGCGTAGTTTGTTGAATAATTAATGAAAATAAGGATTTGTTTCGAGTAAATATCGATAGTTTTACTTCGTATACAGATGAAGTAGAAATATTGTTTCTGTTTCGAAGTTTAATCTGAAAGACCATACTTTTAAATTACCTTAGACGTTTAAAATCTGATAGTGCAAATATTTTCATATGTATTTTGTTTTATTTTTGCAAAAACATGTCTTAATTTGTATTTTAGTTTTTGCGAAGTTATAACTATAGACTGTTATAGATAAGG
>DWMG01003117.1:0-12301 GCA_018244855.1 Elbella merops
CAATTGTAACCTCTCGAAATAATAAGTCGTATACGATATAAAATTGTTTTATTTTTAAACGTTCCCGAAACAAAACTGGCGCAGCCGGTAGGATCTGCCGCAATTTCTGAAAATTGAAATCCGGCTTTCCGCGGAAGCGGTGGATTCCAAAAACCAAATAAATAAGATTTTGTGAGGAAGTGCGTATAAGTGGTGCAATTGACTCACGGAACATGGGAGTTAGCAGCAAAGAGTGAGTAAACCTTTCACTTCCTGTTTTATACTCCTTTGTCTTTCCATGAACTAAAATTTTCTAATTTTATCTGATTTTGTTTACACAATTTTGATTTGCACATAAATAGGTAAAACAGTGTAATACGAAATACATTTTATTTCTTGTGTCTATTTTATTTTAGTGTGTCGTGTAGTAAGTTAATTCGCACGAAATCGGTGAATTAATATTTTTTTATTTTAAAACGTGTAAAAAATAAAAAAATATTTTTTTTTTTTTACGTAATTAAATTCATAATTCGTAATTTAATTAAAAGTATTAATAAAAATGAATATTAAACCAGTTCCTAAGGAGACTTTGTCCCTCATCCCTAAATTTGACGGGGAGGAAAATTTACTAAATTTGTTTATTTCAAAATGTGAATATGTAGTGAGAAATAGTAGGATTGAGGGCAATATTCATCAGGAATTGTATTTATTTCATGCAGTGTCAAGTAGGCTTACTGGCAGAGCCGCAGCATTATTAAGCGATAATCCTAACGTTATCTCTTATGGTGAATTGAAACAATTGCTTACACAACATTTCGGCGATCCTCGTTCGGAAGAATGTATAGCGATCGAATTAGAAAATTTAAAATTAAAACACGGTGAAACATATATACAGTTTTGTAGTAGAATACAAGGAGTTAGAAGCTCATTATTCGCAAAAGTGAATAGAATAAGTGACGAAGGCATTAAAACAGCGAAAATGATAGTTTATAATAACACTGCCCTTAATGTATTTTTATATAATTTACCAGAAGATATGATTAGAATTGTTAGACTTAAGGGTTGCTCTAACTTGGAAAGTGCACTTAGTATAGTTACCGAGGAGGTAAATTTCAAAATGCAATATGAAGCAAAAAATAAATTATCAAAACAACCCTCAGCACATTCACAATTATCTCACATGCAACATTTGTTTAAACCCCTACACACAAACCAACATTTTAAGCAGACATTTAATCCGATACCTAATAACAATTTCCGATTTGGCATTCCTCAAAATAATTTCCAGTCCGGAACCCCACAAAATTATTTCAGACACGTTGGTCACCAAAATAATTTTGGATATAGACCAAACCTTGGTCAACAAAGCAGATTTGCACCGCCTGCTCAAGGATATAGATTTGGAGTATCTCAAAATCAATTTACGCATAATTATGGTCAGGGCAATGTACAAGGGCGCGCGGCTCTCCAACAAAATTATAAATTCGGTATTCCACACCAACAAAATTATAAGTTCGGCATTCCAAATCAAACACAATTTAATTTAAATCAAAATAAATTCGCTGTACCGTAACAGCAAGATCCCGTACTACGAAACACAGATGTTTCAATGCGCACAGCCCCTATTAGGCAAAATATGATTACGAATGAATTATTTTATATGGAACAACCACCCTCCTGTAACGAATACACCCCAGACTATACAGACGAAAATGACTATAGTTACTATGCTGATCAATTAGATAATAAATTAGACTATTCAGAACATGTAGAAGATCTCCGCTTCAGCGATGCAGAAAATAATACACCTGAAGCAGTACAGCCTGAAATTTTGAATGAAATGATAAATTTAAATTACTGTGACAGCATTCTCAAATTACCCCATATTGAAATTCCTGAAATAAGTTCAAAGTTCTTAATAGATACAGGAAGCAGCAGATCTTTTATAAGCCCATCTAAAGCCAACCAGTATTTTAGTGGTTATAAATATATACAGCCGTTTACAGTCGTCAGTACTCATGCGCAAAGTATGCATGACGAAATTATATACATCCCTTTGTTAAAAACATTTAAAAGCACACTTTGTCATAAATTTTACATTTACGACATAGACGGTAGATATGACGGATTAATAGGATCTGACCTATTGAAAAAATTAGAAGCAAGCATAGACATGCGTAATCAATTATTAGTAACGCATAATGCACAAATTCCGATTATATACAACCCTCCGTATGAGATCAATGTAGAACCACGATCAGAGATGCGAGTTAGGATACCAACGAACTTACGTTACGGTGATGCTATATTAGAATACTTAAAATTTCAAGAAGGAGTCCGTATGCCCACAGCTCTTGTCAAATGCGAAAATTACTTTGCCGAAACAATTATACAAAATACATCCGACAAAAAGGTCGTAATTACTATTAAGGAACCATTTGATGTAATTAAATTTGAAAACGAAGTGTGTGAATTAAATATTACGAAAGATGATGTTGTGATAGATGAAATTCTGAAAGAAAACTTAAATAAATTACGTATGGATCATATGAATCCTGAAGAACGAAATAGTATTTTTAATTTATGTCATGAATACCGTGATATGTTTTATTCCGATAAATTACCATTAACTTTTTCAAATCAAATCAAACATCACATAAGAACAACAAATGAAGACCCAATATATATTCGACCTTATCGACAACCACCTCTTGTAAATCAGGAAATTGAAAATCAGGTAGATAAACTCTTAAAGGATAACGTTGTACAAGAGTCACACTCACCTTGGAGTGCACCGGTTCACCTGGTTCCAAAAAAATTAGACGCATCAGGAGAGAAGAAATATAGGATGGTGATTGATTATCGTCGCCTAAATGAAATTACGGTTGATGATAAATATCCTTTACCTAATATCACCGACCTCTTTGACAAAATAGGGCGAGCTCAATATTTCAGCACAATTGATCTCGCTAGTGGATACCATCAAATTGAAATTAATGAAACGGATAGACCTAAAACAGCGTTCACTACTCAAACAGGACATTATGAATTCACTAGGATGCCTTTTGGCTTAAAAACAGCCCCGGCGACATTCCAGAGGGCTATGGATAATGTGTTGCGTGGACTTCAGGGTATACATTGTTTAGTGTACCTTGACGATATTATAGTGTACTCTAATAGCCTCCAAGAACATTTAGACAAACTGCGTAAAATATTTGACCGTCTTAGGGCAACAAATTTAAAGGTTACATTAGATAAGTGTGAGTTTCTTAGAAAGGAAGTGCTTTATTTAGGTCATACTATTACAAAAAACGGATTAATACCTAATAATGATAAGATAAAGGCAGTTATTAACTTTCCTATACCGCGAACAGCCACTGAAATAAAAAGTTTCCTCGGATTGGTTGGTTATTACCGCAAATTCATAAAAGATTTTGCTAAATTAACACAACCACTTACCTCTTGTCTCAAAAAAAGAAATAAAATAGACTTTAAAAAACAAGAATACATTGATGCATTTGAGAAGTGTAAAGAGCTCCTAGTTAATGCACCAATCTTACAATTTCCCGATTTTGCAAAACCATTTGTTCTTACAACAGATGCATCAAATTTCGCCGTTGGTGCTGTCCTTTCTCAAGGCCCCATAGGTAGTGACAAGCCAATTGCATACGCGAGTCGTACCTTAAACGATGCAGAAACCAGATACAGTACCGTCGAGAAGGAACTCCTGGCTATCGTATGGGCCACTAAACATTTTAGGCCTTATCTATACGGGAGAAAATTTATAATTTACACAGACCATAGACCACTTACCTGGATAAAATCACTTAAAGAACCCAACAGTAAATTAACACGTTGGAAATTACGTTTAGCGGAGTTTGACTACGACATTAAACATAAAGACGGGAAACAAAATTGTAATGCGGATGCTTTGTCGAGAATCAGAGTAAACGTAATAGGCGATAAAGATAATTTATCTATGAAAGTAAACGTCGACAAAAATGAACGCGACCTCCAGAAACATATTGAAAATCTAACAAACGAAATAGCGCGATTAAGTCATGGTCAAAACAATAGTCCTTACCTGTCACCTCCACGCGAGCATACTCCATCTCCTAGAACCATTTCCTTACCTTCAGAAAGAAGTGCTCAGCCTGACAATCTATCTGTAGATAGTAGTACTGAAACTGCAGGTAGCGTTACTGATACTGCTTCTGAAGGACGGGAAGATCCCGCAGACACCATCCATTCCGCTGATGACTTAGATATCGATGGTATGCCCATATTACAGGAAGCTATCGATACCAAGCCAAACCAAATAATAGTACACACCTGGAACAGAAACGAATTAATGGTTAAAGATTTATCACGAAAGAAACAAAAAATATTAGATATTTACTTACCTTTAGATAATCCGGAGCTAATTAAAAGATTTCTGAAAGATTACACGAGACCAAAAATTAAATACTTTCTATATTTCGAAAATCCCTTGCATAGAAAACAATTTTCTCAAGTAATTATATCACTCTTTCAAATGGGAACGGTAAGATTTTATGAATGCACTAAAAGAGTAAACTATATAAATCATGAAACGGAACAACGTGAAACAGTTCTTAAATATCACGAGGGAAAAAATAGTCACAGGGGAATTAAAGAAACCTTAATTCATTTAAAACGTAATTTTTATTGGGATAATATGGATCAAACAGTGTCCAGTATTATAAATTCTTGCGAAATCTGTAAGAGGATGAAATATGATCGTAGACCATTTAGACCTGAATTACAATTGTCCCAAACGCAAACGAAACCATTTCAGGAACTCTTCATTGATATATTCTCCATAGACGGAAAGCACTATCTTACAGCAGTAGACGCCTTCAGTAAATTAGGACAGGCGATCGAAATACACACTAAGTCGGCTCCAGAAGTTGTTAGAGCTCTTATAAAATATTTCTCGTATTATGGTATTCCAGATAGAATTAGCGCTGACCCCGGTTCCGAATTTAACAATACCCTTTTAAAAGAGATGCTTTCATTTTACAAAATAGAATTGCATATAGGCACAGCCCATAATTCTAACTCCATGGGTATCGTTGAAAGATTCCATTCAACAATTATAGAAATTTATAGGATTGCTAAGTATGAACAAAAGATTACAGATGCTGCATCAGTGATGACCTATGCCATTATGGCATATAATCATACCATTCACTCCACTACCGGTCTCACCCCATTCGAAGTAGTTTTCGGTCATACTGAATCTAATAGCGCTTTTTATACCGACTTTACAAAACAATTCACGCAACAACTAGTTAAGGAACATGTAAAAAGAACCAAATATCTCTATAAGTACTTAACAGGTAAAATAAAAGGTGACAAGCAAACGATAGTAGAAAAACGACGTGGAGAGAAAAACTTCAATATTGATATTGGCGATTCTATATTTGTAAAAGGTGTTAATAATAGACGTAGCAAAGATAAACCACGATACCAGAAGGCCCAGGTCACTGGAGCTGTAGAAAGAAACATTATACCAGTTATAACCCGAAATCGTATTACTAAAATTCCCGTTAAAGACGTCAGGCGTCCTCCACAGGTTCATCCTACTGGTGGTCCTGGTGAGCCGATGTCAGGCCCTTCAACTGCAGCAGATTGAAAGAAATCCAGGAGTCTTACCTGTAAAGGAAGGTCAGGCCATAGTTAGTTACGACAGTTGGACAGTAATCAAAATTTTGGATCTAAAATTATTGTACGAAGAGTTAGAGTTAAACATTAATAGATATACTGTCTTTAAGGAACAATTTATAAATTGCTATAATACTGAAGCCCTTAGTTTAAATGTCAATGAAATCAAAACACAGACAGATTTTATTATGAATATAACTATAGAAAAATGTAAGCAATTGATTCCGTCTGTAAGAGTAAGACGCGGTTTAATAAACCCTTTAGGTACATTCGTTAAAGCGATTACAGGAAACCTTGATAATGACGATGCTATTATGTATGAAAAGTTAATTCATGAAATAAATACAAACCAAAATGCTTTAACCAGGAAAGTTACTATAATTACAGAAATGTTAAGTTCATTCACAAAAATAGCAAATGCTACAAAAGATAATTTTATTCAGATTGACAAGAGCATACAAATGATTAGTCGCGATTTAGATGAGATAAAAACATTTCAAATTAGTAATGAAATAATTCAAATTTATAGTATATTTCTGCATAACTTTCAAATGCTCTATCTAAGGCTGAATGAAATTGAAACAGCTATTGCCTTTGCCAGAATTAAAATATTACATGCTTCGCTTATAGAAACAGATGAGTTAATATCGTTATTTAAAGAAATTGAACTAACAGAAAAACTTGTATTTCCAGCAAATGTTGAAAATATTGTAAAATTAGAACAGAGCATAGAATTAAAAGCTTATATAAAACAAAATCAGATAAAACTAATTATGCACATTCCTTTAGTTACAAATGAAATTTATAATTATTTTAAATTGTTCCCCTTACCTGTCCTTAACAAGAGCACTGAAGTCACCACCCTTATCTTCCCAAAATATCCCTACATTCTTGTGAAAGGGTTGAAAGCAAAGCCACTCTCTCATCCATGCCTTGAAATTGACGAAGCCCGTTTCCTATGCTTCGAAAAAGATACATCGCCACTTACCAGAGATGATTGTATCAGCGCACTTATGACATTCTCCACAAATATCTCATGCTGTAACCCAGTTCCTATCATCCTCGACGATGTTAAAGTGGACCCCGTGCAACCCGGTCGCTGGATAGTCTATGCAAAAACGGAGACGCAGCTCACCCAATATTGTGAGGATGAAGTTATACAAGAAATAATCCAGGGCACTTACTTGCTGACCACTGATGATGACTGTCAAGTTAAGATAAAAGACTACAATCTAAAGAAACACGAAAGTCAAGGAAAATCTATATCCTTCATAAGTATCCCAATTGTGAACCTGCCCAAAATAATAAACGGCCCATTAGGAAACGAAGGAAAACCCGTTAACCTCAAAGGAATCGATCTCACCGATGTGCACACCCTCAATTATATTCTACAGGATAAACTTGGAGATATACGAGTTAATGATAACTATTATAGTGTTAATTTAATGTTTATCGTGTTTTGTGTCATTATGATTATTGGTTTTGTACTTTTAGCATCTAAGAATAAGATTAAGAAATTGTTTAATTTTAGGAATACTCGAGATAATCCTTCCCATTCTCAGGATAATCTCGAACTTGCGGAGGGAGGAGTTATATCACCTCCCGGTCCGTATTTAATATTTAGATAACGTAATATAAACATGATCACCCCACCGAAGGTGGTACCATAAGAATTTGCTGAGACTGCGTCTGTGCAGGCGATCCTCTCTATTCATTTGTAATATAAAATAAGACAGTCAATTGTAACCTCTCGAAATAATAAGTCGTAATCGAAATAAAATTGTTTTATTTTTAAAAAAGACTAAATAACGTTCCCGAAACAAAACTAGGTATATGATAAAGAATTACATCATACTGTTAACATATAAGTAAAACAACATATGGTAATAAAAATTAAGATATTAATACCTAATTTAATACACATGAAACGATAAATGAAACACTATGTATATTTAAAAGCTTAATTAATAATTCATAAAAACCAATTCATAAAAAGCATCTCCTTGATGTTTGTAAGCGATTAAAACTATAATTAAAATAGGAGACCAAACACTTTGATGAATAAACATTTACCAATTTAAGTGAAATTTGATGCGTAACATCAGAAGAGTTAGAAGTCATTTAAGGCGTTTTCAGACCGGCGTATTTTCAGCTTAGTGGCGTGCCAGTGGAGAGGCCTTTGTCCAGCAGTGGAGGATGACGGCCTGGCAGTGTGTGTGAGTTGTATATGTATTTTCAGCGATTTTATGGTGCTCCTACATTGCTGTTATTCAATGTTTTAACACGTCAATGATTATTAGCTGTCACTAAAATTAATTAACAATTGAATGTTTACTAACAAAAACACATGATAATTTTGCTAAAACATTTTCGAAGTATAAAATATAGAAGCACCATTACGCTGTTTGGCATATGAGCGTTTCATTTAGGGCATAAACGACCGTGTAAGCGCTCGTTTTGTGTCTGCCTCAGTGCGGTGCGGGGGGAAAGTTCGCAAGTGGTTCGCGCGCATTCAAACGCTCGTACGAGGCATAAAACGCGGGTATACGCTTCGTAGCGCTTATAAAAGTGAGCGTAATACCCGCTGAAAATATGCTGGTATGAAAAAGGACTTATATCTTCAAGTATTGTTAAGTAAATTGATAGACTCTATACACTATTCAGTTCTATATTAATTAACTCATTCCATTATACATTTGATATTGTGTAAGTGCTCTTGTAAAACCAGATAATGTAGATTATATAACTTTACTGTTATTGTTATACTTGCTGATGTAATAAAATATATGATGTGTTTTGTATCTGTAATATAATATTACATTCGAATATTGGATATTCGTTTTATTGGAATATTGCATTTTACTATAACATGAAAAGAGCCGCCAACGGCGTGGGGTTTCGCGGTTTTATGAAAAAACCCTTTTCTTATCGTATTTGAATACCAATAGTTTTTATATTAGAATAACCATTTCAATATTCATAAATCAATTTAAATTTTAAGGTCACATTGGACGTTCTTTAGTAATGTTTAATAATATAATGTTATTTATTTAATTTAACATTTTAGTATGACTATTTAAAAAATGCTTCATGGTACCTTAAATAAGTACTCCTTCTATATACATAAGTAGATATTCCTTTTCACGTGTCGCAAGACCTTTTATAATTCAGTTGAGTGAAGAAGGAGCGTGTGTCGGTTAATTGGTTCTATTCACACGAAAAGAGAAAGATTAGAAACGGAAAATTGTATGTATATCTGTCTGTGTATAAAATATTATAATATAATGTACTATAGATTCAGTGATGTGAAGGAAAATGTTTAAATATTTATCATACTAAATAACCAGACAAATAAATAATATTCCTTGGTTTTTGAAGTTTTCCATATGAATAAATATCTTTTAGTGGATAAAAATAAACGATAAATATGTGAACTGTTGAAGTGAAAAATGTTGGGATAAGATAGATATCTTATCCCAACATTTAAATATAACTGCAATGCGAATGGACTCAAATTTCAACTGCAACTATAAAACTGCAAAGCATATGGACTCAAACTTCTATATGAGTTGACATGCTTTGTATTTTCGCTAGTAGGTACTTTAAATACCTTATAATTATTTTCAGATAAAAGTTTTTTTTATCTTTTCGGAGATTTCGCCATCCATTTGAATACTCTTTTTGCTCAATGGTTAATGTTTTCGAGTTTTGAGCCTGGTGTTACCGCTTCGATTCCCAATCAGGGCAATTGTTTATTAGTGTGGGATTAGCATAGTTCTGTTTGGGTGTAAATTTATCGATATAACATGTATTGAGCTCATCAACTAACATGGCATAGACTCAGCCTACTTTTTTTATTCAGTAATAAGTTTACGTTACAAGGTGTTCGTGAGTGCGCACAAAACATTGTCCAAGTTAAATTAAGTAACTAACAAGAGAATTAGTAACGAAATAAATCAAGGTACCCGTAATATCATTCTACCAATTACCAAAGAAACTGTTTAGCAGTTAATTGATAGCCCTATACGTTTTCTATTATAAACTCCATTGTAACTCCTTAGAAAAACCTGTGTTAGAAGCACCGATAATAAATTATTGTGTTTAAGATTACTTGTATTAAAATATATCGTTCTACGAAAACGCATTTTTCTTTGATGACAGCGACATCGACATTGTTTTTGCTTTGAATCAAGACTTTAAACTTAACATCACGCCTGTAATACCCGGAGGGGTAGGCAGAGGATTGTACTACATTCCCACGTTTCCGAGTTTAAATCTCGTACAGGTTTTAACTTTTAATATGTCAAGTATAGTGAGCGTATGGAGTAAATGGACGTGGAAAATGGAATTTAATTTACTTATTGTATAAATCTTTATTTTAATTACATCGTAATTTATTTAATGTAAATGTTAATACGTATTCAATTAAGATTTGACGACAGGTATTGCAGATGTTGTGCCCCCTTGTAACTGTGGGTATACGACTGACAAGAGCTGTTGAACTGTAATTAAATAGTGTTTATTTCGTCCTCAGATGTCGAACGAAGCCGTGGCGAAGGGTGAAGCAGCACTAGTGATAAATGCGTGCGACAAATTTGTCGCAACTTTCGGTCGCAGTCCAGTCGCAGC
The DNA here is from genome assembly GCA_018244855.1 of Elbella merops. Taxonomy (NCBI): domain Eukaryota; kingdom Metazoa; phylum Arthropoda; class Insecta; order Lepidoptera; family Hesperiidae; genus Elbella; species Elbella merops. Next base: position 10,294 of record DWMG01003117.1, read on the forward strand.
CGCGAGCGCACCAGGTCGCGTTAACCTTATCGGCGAGCATGTGGACTATTGTGAAGGATATGTTCTACCCGTGGTAAGTGGTGAAGACGTCTTAATATTTTTAACTGATCGGGGAGTAAGAAGTCTCCGAAATCGGCGCGCATGTAACCGTATGAACAGATAAATCTCTTGGGGAATGAAATGGGGAAGAAGCACGGTAGGTCTGCAAGAATAGGGATATTTGGGACTCCGTGCTCCCTCCCTACCCCGTGAGAGTCTTGGCGTGAAGATGTGTATGTATGTAATAGTTTTATAACAGCGTATGCCTGACAAACAGTTTTCTGTGTTGAAGCTAACTTGTCACTGATTATAATTTTCCTTAATGCGAAACTGAACCGAAAATGTTAACATAGCTCATTAGCCCCTAATTAGACTGCATTTTACTGAAGTGAACATTTTCAAGATATTGTAAAAAATAGTTTTGGGGATACCGAAAGATACAACAACAACAACAGCGCAAAAGAATATATAGTACATTTATATACAGGTATAAAAACAACAGAAAGCGAATGTTTGTTATTGAAATATTATCCTTAGTATTTAAGAATTTTGTGCCTCAAACATAAAACCTTCATTCATTAGATGAAAAGGTCTGTGTCTACGCGCACAGGTCCAGCTAAACGCAGGACGAGCTTTAAGGCTCGGGCAGTTCTATGACACTCTTAGCCTGTAGTGAAATATCCGTAAGAGAGGCACGTAGCCAGTCAATGTACTAATTCCCAACCATTACCAATAATAGCTTGACATTAATCGTCCGCATGGTGCTAAGTTATTTGAATCGCAATCCGATATAAATACAACATTAAATGGATTGGTAAATAACAGCGTGGGAAAACGTAATTATCAAGGAAATGTATTCAGGAACACCTGCAATCGCGGTTGGATTGCATCCTATTCGTAATCCAGATTAAATGTCATCTTCATTATGCGTTGATAGTATTATTCCATTTTCAAATTCAATTTAACGTTTCGTTCTATGCTTTGTTTATCAATATATTACTTTAATTGTCACTGGTATTTCTAATGTGTAATTAATGTTAACTTTTGCAAATTGGATGTAAATGTTATGAATAATATTTATAACCTTTATAAAATTAAAGGTTTTAAACAATTGTAAGACCATAGTCTATCTGACTGTCTAGCTAGCTTGTAAATGCAAGTTGGAAATCTTTACAGGCCTTACAGAACATTACTAAGAATTCTTAGTTTACTAGTAATTTGTATATAAAGTCTTTACTTGGTAAAGGTTTAATTGTTTGTAAGAGATTCGAACTCCAGACTTCCAAACTCCAATACTGGTACGAGACAGTTTAAAAGTAGGTACTAAATGTCAGCTTGGAATTTGTTAACAAGTCGGTGGTCTCAAAAACATTACTTGTAAAACGGGACTATTTGTGATAATTTTGTCATGTTTTAATTTATATTGTTATCTCAAGGTTTAAGCAAACGTGCTTACGTAACTTATTATTTTTATCCCGAAAGTAGGTAGCTACAGATATGATATTTATTGAACATATGAGCACTTGTATAAAACAATTATTCGCGACCAATAACTAAAATATGATAATAATTAGCTAGTAATTCCAACATGGGCTTCCCTCTGAGGTATTCCAGGAGCGTCATGATATGGGGTTCTTCAGAAGAAGCGTGTAAAGAGCTCTCCTTCAAAGCCGGCAAAGCATTGGCAACGCCTCGGGTGTTGCACATCTCCTTAGGCGACGGTGCACACTTACCAACAGGTGGCCCGTTTGCCTGTTTACTCGCGCTGAAAAAAAAGATTCTAAATAGGGTAAAGCTTGTGCCATGGTGACTGCCTCGTTGTTCGAGTGATTGAAAGCGCGACTGTCCGTCGGAAAGTCCTGGGTTTAACTCCCGGGTAGGGTACTATTGGATTTTTCTAATTCAGAATTACTAGTAGTGACTCAGTCTGGATCTGTGCCTGGTGTATGGCAATAGGCTCACCACCTAT
>DWMG01003118.1:0-12301 GCA_018244855.1 Elbella merops
CAGACTATGGCCTTAACCCTCTCAATATGAGAGGAGACCCGTATTCCAACAGTGGAATTCTAATGGGTTGAAAAAAAGACTGCGATAGACGGGAGCTCATGAAAATAGAGCATGGATAGATCCACACATAGTACAACGAAATGTTACGTTTATTGCATAGATTCCTGCAAGCATTCAATGTTATCCTTCATAATTATCAGAAAGAAAAGGAGACAGAATAAAAGTGATAAAACGAGGTAATAACTTAAGTTGCATCGACGATGTTACCTAACAAGAAATATAACGATGACCAGTTTTTGTCGTCGTGCTATCAAAATGGCGTATACAAATACATAATGTATATCTATATAATAGTGTTGTTGTATCTTATGTTGTAAAATCGGTGCAATTGCCCTCGGACAAATTTAGAAAACCCGTTTCGATATGTCAGAGGAATACTGGTTTACGAATCGATGTTATATTTGGCTGAGAGTTCGGGTTGAATTTTACTTCTTTTTTACATAAACATACCCAAAAGTACACCGGACTTTTAGTAATAAAAAGATAGGAAATGATTCGTGAAGTCTGGCGAAGCTGGTCCTAAGTGGTTTTCAGTTAGGATGACTTTAACAAATGGTTAATTTTTCCGAGCATTTTCGGGATCAGTTCTAGTCTGAGCCGCTGTTGTAGTGGAGTAGCATGAAATAGCTCCAGATCTTTCTCAATTGCACTAGAAGACACTCGTAGTCAAAGTAACTTTAATAACTGTAAATAATGGTTAGAACATCCTCCAGCTAGGTGAAGTGACTATACGCAAAGTGGCTGGCAGCGGTTGGATACGAGAGCTGAAGGCTCAGTTCAATGGCGGGCTATTGTAGAGTCCTACGTGCAGCAGAGGACGGGAATAGGCTGATAATGATAATGATGGTAATGATATACCTAATGGTTAATGAGACATTAATTCGTTACAGTGGGATCTTAAAGAATGGGAGCTTATTGAGATAGTAGACGGTTATTATTATATCATCACGAGTGGTCTCTTATCTGGCAGGGAGTAAGCACTGAATGCCAAACAATACTATCCTTAAAGATAATATTAGGTAAGTAATACATTACTATGAATATGAATGTTGTCGCCAACGATTTTAAGTACACGATAACGCGAGTTTAGCAACAGTCGTAATCGCCACATGGTTTCCCACACATTCCTTTGCAGAAATAGCCACTTGGGGCTATTCAGACGACCGTGATGAAAATAAAAAACTAACCTTTTTCTCTTCAGTTTTAAATTATGGGACGTTAAGTGTGAGTGGCAGATTAATAAAAAATAAGTAAAATATGAAACGATAAATATTTGTAATAAATCATTCTAATATAGAGCCCCGAAGGCGACTCGTGGCTGCGGGTATTCCGATTCTAACCAGGGTGACCTATTTCTATCGAATAGTATGGGTGAATAGTGCAGAGTCTAATATTCTATCTAATAGTATTGCTGAATAGTGCAGTGTCTAATATGAACAAGTTGGAAATCGATTTTCATATACGTGTATATATAAAATCTGTATATGAGACTCTATATTTTAGATACTCTATACTATAACATTTTCGCATCCAGACGTATAAATAATAGAGGAGAGGCCGTCTATGCCGCCAAGCGAAATGAGCATCGATCGTCTTTTGCAACGACGAGCCTGCACGACACGAAGCCCAACGAGACGGAAAACGAATGGTCTTGATTGCCTTTATTGCTTCAATTCCTGTACAATAAAGTTATAAAAACGTTACCCGTAACAATGACGGCTAATAACCAAGTCAATACCTGTAAACTTGCAAATAAAGCAGCTTTATTGTTTTCGTGGCGGCTGGGCGAGTTGGTTCACGGCGCGGCACGATTGTTCCACGGCACGTCATGAGTTCAGTATTTGACATATCGTGTTACCGTGAGATTGGGACGGCGACGTGTGTTACGTACGCCGTTTGTTTTGACTGTTGTGCAGCGGCGTGCGACCGCTGACTGTACTGCTACAGTCAAAGTCACGTCCTCTCACGTATGCACCACCTACCTATTTCGGTATATCATACGCATTGATGATTGGCAAACATAAATAGAATTCTTGTAGCGTCGCTTTACACAACACACAATAAATATTTGATAGCAAATGTACAAGTGAAACAATATTATTATTAATGTAATTTAACTAGATTGCTGTTTTATTATATTTTGACGACGGAATGGTGAACCGATTTTGATGAAACTTGATAGTAGTAAAAAATGATATAAGCTATGAAAAGAGGAAAGTCTAAAAAGGAAACAGATTACTCAGCATACTGTTTTCAAATAAACCCTTAAAACAGTGAAAATGTAGATTACTGAGAGACGATGATTGTTTGCAAATTATTTAAGTGTCTGAGCGAGCGAAGCCCCAGTAACAACTAATTAATATTCAACGCAGTAATGTGATGTCGTATAAATTTAACCGACCGGTAATTTAGTACGTAGGCATTATCAATTTAAACGAAACACGGTGCAATATTACGAACATTCTCGAATGTTCTTGATAAACTATGAAACAAAGTTACTTTTACTTTGTATCTTTGAAGGGAACAATTACCAAAGTTACAAAATATTTCAAAACTGCTCTAGTATTATTACAACTAACGTTATTATATAGTAACGACAGGTCCCTTGCGAGGTAGGTAAAGAGTACCCATTGCCCAAGTTCTCTATCTTATATACCTGACACACTTCTTCTACATTCGTCGCTCTCTTCTCACACGCATACCTGGTTTCGGAGAGGTCCGATTGCTCGTTTGAATAACTTCAGTAACCTAATTTAAGTTTCTAATGAAACGTCACTATGAAGAACTCCAACACATGCTGTACACACGTACACGGCATAAACGGCCAAGTATAAGTTTTCCACACGTGTGCTGCCGGGGGCGGCAGGGCGGAACACTTTCCACTAATGATTTCAACCCACTCAAGTTACAGGAATATCAGATCACTTGCGGATGAAATCCGGTGTCCGGTGAAAGGGCGGATGTGTCATGCGCTCACGAAGAATACTGTTACGTCGCAAAGGGCACCTCGTGAATATCAAAGGTACTTGAAAAGTAAACAAAATATTTCTCAATTTCATGGATGATTGTAACTGCAATGAGAGGATTACTTATTTGGGTTCTCTTTGGTACGAATTTAAATTTGAATATGTCAATTTCAGAAACACAAAAATTAGAAAATAGTTCTAGAAAACAACATAAACACATTAAATGGAAGGTTTGAAAGGTTCAAAACAAAATGTAATATTATTAACCGTGGATAATTTAAAATTGGAATTCGACGACAATATACTTCATCATCGTCATAATACATTAAATGAAAGTTTTCAAACACTTGAATCAAAGATAGTATAATTAGACATGATTATTTTAAAATGGGAATCCAATGACAAGTTACATCAACATCATCATCATCTTCATTGTAATGACATAAATATTGCAAAGGCTTAGGGCAAAGGTGGTGGTTGATTTTGAAATGTGAATTCGATGACAATAAACAGTATGTAGTAATTCTAAATATGCGAATGATATCACTGGGCGGTTATTAATAATGCAGCACTAACCTTGAGTCCAACCGTCGATACAGTTTTCTCAGCTATTTCACAGTGTCACCTATTCGGAACGCTGTATGTAATACTTGTGTATTCAGAATGAGTAACTTTGTTTACGTTTCGTACTACTAGTAACATTGTGAACGTAGGAAAATTTTTGAGCGACTCAAATATACGAAAACAAAATATTTTGTTGCGCATTGTGCTGTACAGTTCCATACAGGATGTGCAATTTTATTTACGTTTCGATGTGTCGAATGTTTCATGTTGTTGCTGAATGAATTGCTGTTGTTGAATGTTCCGGTGTTTTATATAAGATTCAAACGTCTCGTAAATCATCATATTCAGCCCGTTTCGCTCCACTGCTGGACATAAGCTTCTCCAATAACTGGCCACAAAACTCGATATAAGCTCTTCATATCCAACCACCGCCAGCCATTCTCAATTGAAAGTGGCAACTTTCAGAATACACATAAGTAATTTTAATAAACGGTCCTTACGCGATGGTAATTATATTTGCCGATAAAACATGCTGTCCGAACGTTTCATTGCAGCAAATGCAAGTTCCGGAGCATTTTGCGAACAATGATGAATATTTTAAGTAGATATTTGGAGAGCTGTAGATACGAGCGGTTGTTTCACCCTCCTCCGTTTCCCGCATAATCAATTTGTCGCATACGAGTTCGTCCTGGGATTGACACGCTGAAATATGCTATATCACCGTGAATACAAGGTTCGTTTTCGCAATCGCAGCTAATTGAGGTTATTCGCTCCTCTAGTCCTGTGGGGTAGGAGAGAACCAACTGTCTGCCAGATACACATTCCACCACATATCTACGTACATGTATGTTATTTCTTGAAGCAGGTAGTGATGCAATGATACATTCTAAAAAATATTTATATTACAAAATTTATTTCATATGAATTCTAAGAATTATATTATTGTTTCAAAGATTGCTGCTCATTAAAGTACAGTATCGCACACGTTGCGTATTGGTAATTCCATTTACAGAAGGGATTAGGCAACGCGTTGTGAAACAACGTGACATCTTCGCCGCCGAGCTGCTGGAATCATGTCCCGTAAGTAAATGCTATGTATTATATGCTACACTGATTTTTTATGTTTTACTATTAGTCTTATTTTAATTACTAGTAATAATGCTTTATTTGTAAGTACACGTTCAAATATTTTACATACGGCTCCCCTAATCGGCGCCACTCCTTCCGATCCTGGGTCTTTCGAATTAGGGGAGGTCTACGTCCAGCAGTTGACATCGAGGGGCTGACGATGATGATTATTATTATTATTATTAATAGATAATCAGGCTAGGTCCGTTACGGAGTAGGCAAGTAGCACTGATCATCAAATATCACTATTCTTAGAGACATAACTTGCTTGTTTCGTTTTGCTTTCTTCGCACAGTCTCCGTTCTCGGGAACTCTCGGAAACCGACTCACACATAAACCAGTATCTGATCTATTCAATGAAGACAGGCGAATCTTGGTATCCCTCAACATCAGTATTCATCAACATTCGCATTGTATGTCTCAAGTTAATGTACAATGGCTGTACATACAGTTTAATAAATTAAACATTTAAACGCAGGCCATGAAAAGAAAAATAAAGTGAAGTGTAATAATTGTATTATTTAGAGCATGAAGTAATATCTGAATACCAAAAGCCCTGCGAATGCTTATTGGTTAATTAAAGGCAAACGAGGTACGCACATACGTGATACGTAGACAACAGCGATGCATATAAAATGATTTAAGATACTTACATACATTTACATTTATACAATATAATAATGTAAACACATTTACATTATATACAATGCTGTCCGTCGGCCACGACTTCAATATATACATATACATTTAGTTTATGTCCATAAGGAATAACGTGCCTTTCAAACAATAGAAGAATTTTTGAATTAGGTGTAATAGTCCCAGAGGTTACCCTCCATTATTGATACAATTATAACTGTTTGTATTTAGTGTTAATTACAACATAACACACCCGTATTTCCACGTAGGGGTAGGCAGAGCAGTGTAGTACAATCTTACGTTTCACCAATTATGTTATACGTCATTTGTAATATGGAGTTAGCCTAATGTCATAACACTGAGCAGAAGTTTAAGGGTTAATATACTCAAATCCTACCTACTAAGTAATAGAAGAATTTTAAGAAGACAATCTCTTTATTATGTATTCTTCTATCACGACGTATCGAAAATACCTACTGCCATTCTGTGCCTTCAAAATAAAGATTCGTTGAAATGAATACATCGTATCTATAAATCATTTTCAATTAGTAATAACTGCATCTTGATAAATTCAACCTTCCATCCAAGTAGTAAACTAACCTTTAATAAATCTTTACAGCGATATGGTTATGTGCAATTCATAACCGCCCCACTGTTGGGCATGAGTCTCTGATGATAAATGTCGGTGACCTTGGTTTTCTATACTGTGACTAATCTTATGTATCTACCATTAATCCAAGGATCACAACACCCAACGTTACTTAACTCAACAAGTTATTTTCGAACTGCCGGATTTGTCGTATCTCTATTTCAATGAATGAATGGATGGATGAATGAATGAATGAATGAATGAATGGATGAACGGATGAATGAATGAAAGTACGAACGGAAGTAAGTTTTATTTTGCTATCTTTAGTCCCGTTTCATCAATCTTATGTACTCGCAGTGAACTTTGCTCCTTGCATACATAATTTTTAATACGCAACTAAGCCATTAAATACGTTCTGAAACATCTCACGATACTGCCCACTGTAATTGCTAAGCGTTTACAAAATTATTGCATTGAAATTCAAATGATGTTCCTACGAGCACCTAATACTTAAGTGCAACCGGTCAACCTTGGAATTGAAACCGAACAATCGACGATCGAATGTTACTGACGTGTGAGCACGACATTTTACCTTCGCCGGCAAATACCAGCAACACTGTGTTCATGCTGTTTTATTAGTAAACGATAAAAATAATTCACGGAGAACGACAGCCGATTGGTAACAATATACTCGACAGTCGCCACCTCTGCTAACAAGATTATTTTACGTTGTTTCTTTAACTGCGAGTGTGTGTGTGTGTGCGTGTGTGTGTGTGTGTGTGCGTGTGTGTGTGTGTGTGTGTGTGTGCGTGTGTGTGCGTGTGTGTGCGTGTGTGTGTGTGTGTGTGTGTGTGTGTGTGTGTACCTTACCTGTATTTGCTATAAGATTATATATACATACATGATTATAATCTAAAGCAAAGCAGCTAAGCCATCGATAAAGTGATATATTGATTTTTTCTTCTGATTACAAATTTCAACAAAATATTTCACTATTTACTAATTTTGTGAGAGGTCGCAAGTGCAACTGCAACTGTACCACTCTCGTCACTCTCCAACACGACCTCAAATAATTCTTATCTATGGCAAACTTAATGGGGCTAAGAAGGTCAGATAATAATCTACTGATTTATAAAATACGCCCATTTTTAAAGATTAGATTCAGTTACAACTGTACGTTTTGTTTGGCTTTCGAATTACAATTGTTGATGATTACACACAGATTATAAGAGAAAGAACTGCACAAATCTTTTAAATGTCCGTCATAACTTAGACTAAGACCGAAAGAAATTTCATTCTCTTGAGTAAACAGACATTCACGTGTGTAATTTTCTTCGTCGTCAAATATGTATCCAGTATAAAGTAAGGGATTTTATAAATACGTTTTTTATTATATTCACCATTTTCAATGTTGAGTTGTTTGACTGAGATAATGAAACTTGCCAATATTTCCAATGTGACGCAGTAACCAGTTCAACGGCCGCAGTGTATCTACACTGACCTATGGACGCGCACCTATAGCATCAAAAGGCCCTAAATCTATGGAGATTATAAATTGTAACATTGTCATATCAAGAGTGGGTTAGGTAATTTATTGAAAGGTGCGCATTGAAATCACGTTTATTTGTGCGCACGCGCCGACGCGACGTGCGACGTTACAAATCATGCTTATCGGCCAGGTTCGACTTGCTCCATTGCCGCCGCCAGCCCTGCACTCGCACGGCTCTAGATACTCACCTAGTCGCTGGATCTTCGATGCGTGTGTATATGCGTACCTTCAAATATCACAAAAAGTTTGTCGAGTAATTTGAGCAATTTTAGAACGATAAAAATATGTTCATACAATGCTAAACGTCTCATTAGTGATTAATTTTTATCGACAGTACTACCGAGACTTCGCGCCGAACTTATTCGAGTGAGACAATAATTAAATATAACAAAGCTTCTTTTGAGCGAGGTCGTATTAATGTCTAAGCCCGTTTGCGCTATCTGGAAGGCGATCGGTCATAAGAAGATAATAGAAAAGTTCAAAGTTCTATTAGAGTGTTAAGTGTGAACTGTAATTGGTATCGCGTATCGGCGGCCGATCTGCGATTAGATAATCACGATGCAAATAGGAACAGAATTAATTAATGGGAACGCGTGGGGCGGGCGAGCGCGCACGCGCCGTCGTCGCGCGCGCTCTCCAAACAACTTCACTAGCTATTTCTAATTGGCACTCGCGTACGCTCATGTGGATATTCTCTGTCTCTTAGCGCCGACTCGCAATCTTCGTGCAGATAAACCTCACTGCCGCCTTATCTCTCGTCTTGTCATTTTAACAGGTTTCAATTAAAGCGATATTGGCTAGTAGCTACTATCTGGTAAACAATTCGAGTATTATATCTAGTACTACTACTACTACTACTTACTTATATGTAAGTAATACATACTTATCGAGGAAAATGGTTCACTCAGTATTTATTTTTAATAAAAAAACAGATTAAGTATTTTTAAAAACTTTTTAAAAAATACTTAATCTGGTACTTAATTGTCGTATTTTAAAACTGTATTTAAAACTTTCAGAGTGTATGTAAATCGAAAGATAAAGCAATACATTGTTACCACAGACCCGCTACAGTCGCAGCGCTAGAAAGCTGCAGGACTTTGAACTAATTTGTGGCGTTTGAATGAGACAAATAGATTGAACGAGAGTGAGACGATGGCGTACAGAGAAGTAGAGCGTGCTTGTTTTATTGAACTACAATTATAATCCGATAATTTAGAATTTGTCGGCGCGCGTCGCGCATCTAATCAAATTGTCGGCTCCGCCAACAGAGGGCGCTGTTCAAAGGTCGACGGTTACATTCGATTGCACCACGTGCGCGCGTCGATTATATCTTAATTCCAAACATTTCGATATAAAACGTTATTCAATATCAATATCTTAACTTTTGAGAATCGTGCACTTGCGTGACAGGGGCAGGGGTTAATGCGGTCGCGATTCTTATCTTATTTGACAACTTTCTTATTAGCGGCCACTCGGTACGAGTACATTGGCGCTCTCGAGCGCGGTATTTCAATCGCGCGCCCAATTCTGCTTATACGACTATTCACAATTGACAACCTGCTATTGTTGCTATTGCTATAAAAGTTATATTATTTATTGATACTCATAACTGAATTATATTGTAAATCCACTGTTAAATGTCTCGTGAGTGTCAATGTATGTATGTACATGATTATACATTGTGAGTGTCGTCATTTAATAGCATAATAGACAGGTATCAATATATGAATGAATTTATTTATTTATTTGTGCACCAGTATAAAATAACATAAACATTTCTTAATGCGGGGTATACAAAAGGCGGTAAAAATCCCACATAACTCGGTATCCCTCCCAGGGTACCGGGTACCTTTTGAAGGTTTCCCCTCTGATAATAAGGTCAAGATAGCAAAAATCGGCGTAGTCAAGGACGGGTAAGAGCAACGATTGAACTAGCGCCATTTTAGTAGCAACGGGAAGAAAGTTTTTAGGTGTGTGGAGCTGAGCGACAGTTTTTTGCAAATACTATTAACTTGAGGGTGCCAAGAAAGAGTGCAATCCAAAAGAATTCCCAGACCTGAATTGCTTACTATAGGAAATTCGGATACCATTAAACATAACAGAATTTGAAGATCGTCTGCTTATAGGTGGTAAGTTAATTTAGAACTTAAAGAATTGATAAAGAGTGAAAAAAGCATGGGAGACAGCACGCCACCTCGAGGGATGCCAGCACCGATGTGTGACCAAGCAGAGTATATAATACATTATAGTAATGATTTTTTATAGACAACGCTGATGAAATTTGCAGAATTCCAAACTTAAAATTAATGTATTTCAATATTAAATCGAATGTGTCAACTTATGTTTGGACGTAATGACCGTATAAATAATATTCGTTGAGTCATCATGCGGGTTGCCATTACCCTAATAACATTTTTTTGTTTTGGCTCCCAGGTTTTTAGTTATTTTTGGTAATACAATGAGATAATTCAATTTATTTACGATTTCCTTTTATATCACAAAATCAATATCTAACAATGAAGTGTTACTATGGACGGTGGGGTCGCGGGGACAGTGGCACCGACACTACCAGTGCTCAGACGCTTGCAGTACGTTCTGTGTCTAGTTCAAGCTGAAACTGTTATATCGATCAAGGCGAGTATCTATCTCACAATAGTCACGGACGCCATATTGAAATTTGATGCTACAATATTCTAGTTCACAAAATTATAGTGTACAGTTTTAGCATAACTTTGCGAGTGAACGTAGTATCTATTTCATAATATATTAGGATAAACTTTTAAGATGTCGATAAATTCCAGCAACCGAATTATGATATCGACTGACATTACTAAACTGCGGATAAACACGTGTATAGTTCCTGGCAATATGAGACGATCTGTTCATTAAATGTTAGTCAGAGCAAGTTGGCATTAAGATGTGCTCTGTGGGTGGATCAATGTGTGTTATGACAATGATGGGAATCGAACTCACTGTACCATCGACGTTCGCAATATAAACAGCTATTTGTTCTGTGCTTTCCTATTCTTTATTACTAACCTATGAAACAATATGTTAAAATGTTTCATACTCCTTTATTAGCAGTCGCCTATCAGTCAATTGAATGTAATAGGTATATACCTATGCGTCTATATGTATTAGGAATATATACCTTTTTAATTTACATGTGCCCAACGATTCGTGGTGTGTGCTAACATATTGGTCATTAATATTTCTCTTTATATAGTTTATTTTCAATAATTGTCTCATTTTCTTTCCACGTGTCTATACCACCGCTGGTCATAGGGCTTTCGCAGGGTGTGCCACAACACTCGATCCTCCGCAGATCTCATGAAAAAAAAGGATACAGAAAAGGCTGACGTGATGAAAATGATGATGATATGTCTATACCAAATAGGTTCTAAGCTTTTGGGTGGGACCACACTAAGCCACTAGTTTATTCAATGTTTGAGCCTGTTGTCAGCGCGGGGGCGCGTGTGCACCGTTACTTTGCTCCAATAAATAATAAAATATATGTGTAATTCAGTGTGTATATGTCTTTTACTGGAAATATTATTAATCGGACATTTAACGAAATGTGTTTAGTAATTCTACACATTTCCCAAACAGTCATCACAAATCCCTTTAACGGAGGATGATCGTTAGACCATTACAATCGTATATCAGGGAAAGCGAGTTTTTTCGACATCATACTTAAGTTCAAAAACCAACCTACCATTGTTAACAAGTAGTGCTTCAAACGTTAGTAATAACCAGATGGTCGATTGTCGAGTTTTTCTTAGATAAGATGTTTGAAATGCATGAATAATTCCGTTAAATCATCCATCAAAATTGTTGAATCCCCTAAATTGTTTACGTTTTCTGGGAGTGTACACAATTACCAAGTATTATAGATATCCGGTAGCTATACTTACACAAATTGAAACATACTGTATAGGGCATAGGGTACTCACGAAAAGCTGTGGATTTTAAAAATGTACGTAGATATGCTTATTGATTACGTGTGTACGTGCGGCGTTTGATATACTTGGAACAATTTGCGTTCCGTGTGTGGTGAGCAGGTGGCTAGACATGTAAGAAGAAAGACAAAGGGATAATTATCGGCAATGTTTTATTGTCTGCGCACGGAGGTAACAGCAAGGAACGCGAAACGTCGTCATTTTAACTTTACAGCCTCTGCATTGGGTGTCGCCTAAGGCACCTTTAATATAATATAGCGTCTAATGACATCGTACATATTGTTTAAACTTTCCAAGAATATATTAATTATTTATATTTAAGGCACTTTGTACATGGCTTAAGATATGAATATAGGTAAATATAAGTGTATAACACTCGGCAAATGCCACATGACTAGGTTCGACGCAGGACTTGCGACTGAAAATAACTTAAGCTAAACTAATGTTATCGCTACATGTTGTATGATACACTGGTCCCTCTACGGGATCGGAGGTGCACTGCGCTCCTCAGTCATGTCAATAGGCATGGACCGTGGCGGGCGGCAGACCCTGGTGCGCGTGTGCCGCCGACTGCGCCTCCGGCCGATACTCGTAGGGCGCGGCGCCGGGAGCCCCGCAGCCGCCCTCCAAGTGCTTGCTCAGTAGCGACATACGGGAGAACGTCTTCCCGCAGCCCGAGCACGAGTATTTTTTGACGTCCGAATGCGTTTGTAAATGCGCGCGCAAGTTGGACCGGTCGGCGAATGCGCGCCGGCAGTGGTGGCAAGAAAACGGCTTCTCGCCCGTGTGCGTGCGGATGTGGCCCTGCAGCAGCCACGGCCTCGAGAAGGCTTTCCCGCACAAATGGCAC
>DWMG01003119.1:0-12299 GCA_018244855.1 Elbella merops
ATGTCCAGCAGTGGACGGGAATAGGCTGATGATGATGATGAATTACATATACGTACTGGGCAGACATAAAATAGTTATTACTTAATAGTATTGTTTTTGTACAAGTTATGATAATAGTACTTTTTAAGTTATCTCAAAAAAATTTAATAGTTTTGGTATTTATTAAAATACCATTTTAATTTTATTACTATAGCTGTTTCTGTAAAGTTACGTTATAGCACACTCCTGTGTGGCCACATAAGACTATCGACTGAGTAATTCTTGTAAGTACATATAAAAACGTATTCTTAAATTGATGACTGGTTTAAGTTAATTGTAATACGTTATTTTCGAGTGTAAATACATACCTTCACAAATGTTTTTTAACCAGTGTCCAAGTATCTTGAAGAAGCTGAAATTGTTCAAAAGACGAGTGAATAGGCACTTTCTGGGCGAGCGTGCTACACCCTAGGTTGCATTTCGCTTTCCATCAGATGGGATTGCAGCCAAACGCGAGCCTATTTCTACATTTAAAAAAAACACACTGAAGTCAAATAAATGAACAGACTATATTGACCTTTTCGTGTACTAATTAAGAAAATACTCTTTGGGTTCCTGTACAGTTTATTATATCGAAATGTGTTTTGGAAGGACATAATAATAATAATAATCGACTCCCTCGTTGGTCGTGTTGGTTGCAAGTGCGACTACCGATCGGGAGGTCCCGAGCTCTATTCTCGGGTCGAACACTACAAAATTTTCTGATTTATATTTTCTAGTACTGGTTCGGAGTCTGGATATGTGCCCGATACATGACAATAGGTTTACCACCTCTTCCATAGTGGGACGTAAACGTAACCGGTGAAACGTGGGAGTGTTCTGCATTCCTCTGTCGACCTCTTCGGGGATTACAGGCGTGAAGTTACGTTAATAATAATTATGCGGACCATATGTTCAAACCTCGTAATTAAATATTCCTTATTCCACTTGCAGTTGCGTAGGTATAATCATTTCTAGCTATGAGATATAGGTAAGTGTATTGTGATAAAATACCTATACGACGAAATCGGTGTTTTATAACTACGCTACGAACTTTGTTTATAGCAGTTGACGCTGAAAGAAATCCTTACAATGTGCGAACAACTATTAACATTGACAAGTACCGGTATTTATTAAAGTATACCTACTTTAATTTAAAATTGTGATACAATTTATCTGTTAAATTAAAAATACACTTATATAAAAATAAGTTTATCGTTGCGTAGCGTTACGTCTGCTTTGCGTGATATTTTCGGCGCGAATAAAACAAAATGCAAGAAGAACAAATGGTGGGGCCGACGTGTCTGTCAGTACCCTACTTAGCACACGCACCCTTACGCAATCAATTGGATTGAGGCTAGGAATGGCATAGGGCGTATGGCAATACTGTTTCATAATTCTTGCCTAGATTACTAGACATTTAGAATTTAATCATTTACATTGATAAATCTGAGGTTAAAATATTATAAAGCTATAACAGCCCTTGTATTCAACATGACCGTCAACGCCTGTAAGAAAATTAATGGCAAGAGACTAAGGAATTAAATTTTGTTGCTGCTCAGTTATGCAGGAATTAAAAATGTTTGTCTAAATAAAATGAATATAAAATAAATGTATATATGCGGACCAATAATCAAAATAAACTTTTAGAATATTCGTAAACGTTTAAATTTCTGTGGTGGAACTAATATCTATTAAAGTCGTAGTCTCTCAATGATTTGAAGTTTGAGAGCGGGGAAGAATTTCTGAAATGTTTTGTACTTATTCCAAGCATAATATGTAACAGGATAGTAATTAAAAATAAAACATAATAAACCTTTGTGGTTACTTCATAATAAATTAGCAGTGCGAATGTCATAATTAAATAATGCTAGCAACATTACGTAAGACATATGTGCCTAATGTTGCTATTAACAATAAAAAAGCAACACGTCACGTGTAAAATGATATATCTGAAATTTTTTATAAATAATGTCGTAATATTAAAATTTTAATCTATGTTATTGAAAAAGTATTTCTGCAGTTGTAGTACTTATAACCATGTATTATCTAAAATCACCGGGTTTACAGAGACTTACCCTACGTTTTGTAAATGAATGAAAACTCATAAAAAGTTGTTTCATAAATACAGTTGAAATAGGTTTAAACAGAAACTATATAGATATTTGAAAAAAGTTTGTTTGTTTCTAAATGACATACTGCCACTGATTGTCGCAAATATTGTTTTTATTCCACAGATAATATTATTATTTATTCAAGTGATGAAATCTTAGAGCAAGGTACAAATAGTCCTAATTGATTAGTTGTTTACAATTAGTATCCTTAATCGTAGATGTACCCATTAACATATACATACATATTCTAATCAATGTATTGTATTGGTTATCTTGTGAATTGTCAATGTCTTTCCAGTGACATATTTTTACATGAATATAATATATATTTTCATATTAAGGTATCTATTTTGTCTTTAAACACATCCTGATTGTTTGGAAAAAAGAAGAAAAAAATGTAAATCATTTAATCAGACGATATCATAAAAAGGATCATACCTGAGAAAGTCTTATAAATCTATAAAAAATACTAATTTTGAAATGCTATGATTGATAATAAATATTCATAACTAATATAAACAAAACGAAACTTATTACATTTTAAATTTTATCTCGACATTGTCGTAGTAAGCTGTAAGCTGAGTTATATACGACTAGGTTGGCGGTGGCGCCGTGGTCGTAGTAGGATCAGCGTCCGACGTCCGACGTCGTGCGTGTTTTCGTGTAATGCAGTCGGTCGTGAACTGTCGTTTGGCACGTTGTATCATATCGTTTACGTTCGTAAAACGAACTTTATTATCTTTTGGAACTTATTATAACATATAACTCATTTATCGAACGGTGTTCTAAAATTAAATCACGTTATATGGAGGAAATGTATAAACTTTCTGTTAACTTTAAGGTGTTTGTTGGGATGTTATTCTAGTCTGTGTTCATCCCTGTGCTTAAGCCACAGCATTTTCCAATGTTTCGTAAAAGAAACAGGAAAATGCAATGTGGTTTTTGCACGTTGTTGTCGAACTTGCTCAGGAGTTTCATGTGTATCGGCAGTCGACGCGGTTCAACCGAATCATACTACCGAGAACTTGGCGATCAAGATACTTTGGTAAGTACTTAATTTCTGGCCTTCTACATGTAATTGTTGGTATATTATGGAAGACTCTTCGTTCATTTATTTGACTATCTAGGAAAACAGACGTATTAAGCTTCGAACGGTAACCGGTCTGTTTTTATTCATGTTTTAATTGGACACTTACGCTACGGACAAATTAGTCGCGATCAGTTATGCTAATTCACTAAGCGTCAACTATAATAATATAGTATTTTGTTGACTTTTAACATACGAGTATATTTATATGTTTCGTTTTAGTGTGTTGTTCAGTTTCCCCTTGTATGTAGAGCTGGAATTATTTCGTTTCGAGTGAAAGTCGAACTTCTCTTTAAGTTAGTCATTGAAAATTTTCTTGAGCATTGTTAATTTTAGGCATTTGTGAACTATGCAATGGCATTGTATTACATCTACAGCATTGTAACATAATTTTTGGCATTTGGTGCTCTCTGCCTGACCCGTACGAGGCGTGACGTGAAGATATATATTATATAGGTATGTTGAATACATAAAAAAGTATTCATACAGAAACTCGTATTTATTTTTATATAATTGTATTACATACTTCTTCAAGTTATCTTAATTAATTTGGTTATCAATTTATTTGTCAGACTTAAAAAAAAACGTGTAACAGAGATGAAAAGTTTAAAACACTTAAAATTTTGTAAAATAAAGGTAACTGTGTTATATTATTGAATTATGATTGTACTAGTTAGTACATAATGTAAAGACATCCATAACCAACATATCATCATTTATTTCCTATGTCCATCATAATGTAGTCTTTTCCAAAACATTTTTATAATGTCTCATGATTGTTTATACATAATATTATATATGTACTAGATAAAGTAGTCCCTGGTACTGATACAGTAACAGTTATTTGACTACAAATGAAGTTATTAAAATATTTTTTGCTGACATTTAACTTTTGTGTGAACACATTACGCATACAAAATTGGTAATTTTGCTTTCATTTAGTGATTTTATTAAACACATTAATAGTGTAACATATTCTATACATTTTGAAATATTTTTCATACTAACATGATAATACTTAAATATTTTACACTTTATATAAATTGGGACTAAAAGTCAATGTGCAATCAACAAACATTTGATAGTATCGTCCGAAAACTATGTATCTGATCTTGGACTTATAATCTAGAACTTCTCCTTCGACTCTGCAATTTGGTTTGCAGTACTAATAGTTGTGGTGCTAACACTCACCAGTCTAATATGCACAGTTCCTTTGCTTCATACCATTGTCAATCTAAATATTACATTGTTTCAACATGTATGTGATAGGTGGTCCAGAGACATTACACACTTGGGTTTTCACTTATCAGTTTTTTATTAATAATATGTTTTATTCAATGTCTTGCACTTTAGCATAAATAAATTTAATCTTCACAGATATAGGTATGTAACAACTGAATTGTATGTAAACCGCAGATTACTATGTTATAGGTATAGTCATTATTTACTGATCAAACCAATTGTTAGTAGTTTGAAACTAAGTACAAAGGTGCCAATCTAACTTAGCAAGATTTTTCCTATAAATTCCTGTCTAGATGGTCACTGTATAAACTTGGAAACATATTTTTACTACAATTGGTTTGTAGGCAGTTGTGTTATTTGATATATGAAATTATAATACAACAGTAAGCAATAGCTATGACCATATCAATGTGGTTGCAAATTGTAGAAATTATCACATTATGTAATGAGAACTGTAAATAGTATATTGAATGTTATAATCACTTTCTAGTAACCCGAGATAGTTTTTGATTTTAACTATAATAATGTACATTTGATGACATATTGGTATTTATTTCAAGTTATTCATCATAACCATACATATATATTCTCAACTGCCTACCTGATTATATATAATAATAATAATAATAATGATAATAATAATATATGTTTTGAGACCGTTCAAAATATATTGAGGTTATAAAGAAGTCCCTTACGCTGGCAACCCAGCTAACACTGGTGTAGCTTACATCTGAAAATAAACCACGATGAGTTATTCCAGTTTAATAGTTAAGGATGAAGTATTCTAGATAATGTGTTAAAATCTGTACTTGCTGAGGTTTGTAAAATACAAAATGACAAAATATTGTTGTCTTACAAAGACAGTTTCATTTAAAATGTAAATTTGTCTTAGCATCTCACAATAGCCAGCCACACCACATACTTATTGAATTGTTACCCTCATTATATGTATTGTACATATGTATTATAGAATATAACATTCAATATTGCGCTATATGTATCACTCTCTAGTCTCTCAGATGTTATTTTTAAAATATGCACAAGATGAATTATTTATATGTTTATGTGCATCTGTGTGTATAGGACCACAGCATTTGACTAAATATGTGTATAGGTATTCAATATTAGTTAGATTATTTGGTTCAATGGAAAACTTGTTCTGGAAAACTGGATCCTAGTTCTCATGACTTATTGTATATTTACTGTTAACTACTGACTGAAATCTACCGAAATAAATTGCAATGGTTAACAATAACCATAATATGAGACTTAGTTTTTTATAGGTACATTCAAGTTACAAGGCACAGATTATCAGTTGTGTTTCGGGAATTGTTACATGATGGCAGTTGATAGCACTCTAGTTAAATAGCAATGTCAAATGCAACAATCCTTTGATTATGAATATCGTTACAAGATAATGTTTGCCTTTAAAATTTGCCGAAAGTAACTGACAGACGTAGTGTCTTGTGGTTTAATGCCCACGATAAAAAAATATGTTGTCTGTGCTCCGATGATGACCACTAAATCTTACGATACAACTAGGAGTAATACTGGCTGCACCGATTTCAGTTAAGCTTACATGATTTGATTCTAAGTTGACACAGAACATTTGCCTGATCATATTATGGTCGTGTTATCCTTACGCTAACGGGATTCTGCGAACAATACTTGCTCATATTTATCTGAAACTATTTTTGTAAATTAAAAGCGGTTAGGAAAAATTTGTGCGTGAAACTCACTTGCGACGGAAGTGTAAATTTTGTGGATAGATTTTTATTATTTAATTTCTATTCCGTCATCGTCCATTTCTAGACATAATATGTCTCTCCAATAGCACGTCACCGAACTTGATCTTCAGCTCTTCGCATCCAACCAATGTCCTATGTTGGAATAATGTAGGCAATTTTCTTAGGTAGAACTGTGCAAGCGCCGAAAAATGGCTTACAATTATTTAATGCTTGTTCAGCAAGATCTGACCCGCGTGTTGTTAAGGAGGAATTAGAAACAGCTTTGTTTCTCTCCTCTAAGTTTTATTTGGTTTTTGTACTATTTAATTAGTTTATACTGTTCAGAACCACAATATTAAAGCAGGTTGAATCAATAAACAAAATATTGTGAATTGTGTAATCGTACTAAAACGTATTACATCACAGACTTCAATATAAAATCTAAGTTCGAATAATCCAAAAGTATCCGCTCGAGATTCGAACCCAGAACCTCTACTCGTATATCAGCAGTCGCGCTCACAGGTACCCAAACAATGAGGCAGTTAATTTTTTATATTTACGTGTTCTCTGTAATCTAACCTTCTCTTACAACAATACGTGTTCCTCGAAATATAACGTTCTAATATCACATCTAACTATAGAAATACTAATTACTAGGTATATAGTTCCCGCGGTTCGGCTGTCTTAGAAGTCCACGTTACAGTACATTCCAATAAATTATGCAACCGTAATTTTTACTATAGGTACATAGGTGTATTTGGAGTAAATAAAAAAAGAATCAAGAAATATAAATAATTTACAGCTTCTATTTTGCTCGGTCAGGATAATTATCGTAAACGTTTCTATAGTACGGCACCCCTTCTACCTTATCTTGCATCACATTATTTAATTAATGAAGTGCGCAAATCTTTAATTCAGGTTGATAACTCTAAAACCATCTCTTAACTCTTTAGATAGATCTTAATCTATCTATCTAATAGATATTAATTAATATATCTATCGATATCTCTTTTAGATAAATTCTTAAAATTCAATTCTTAGTTCTCACTTACGTCATTTATAGAACCTTTGTGTTTGTCAAATGTCATGCTTCTAATCACAGCTGGCTGCACCTTAATCGACCAGACCACCTTCTTTTCTACATATATATATATATATATATATAATGTTTCATATTACTCTTTGAATCAAAGGCAAAATCACGGTTCTATAGGCCTGCTTCGGTGATTAAAAATCATGGCGTATTTAAATGAAATATAGCAATAACAATGTTCTAGTTATTCAAAATAAGATCATGTAACAGACAAGTCACAAAACATGACGGAAATAACTAAGTAGCCATAATAATAATATTGCTCCTTAACAAATGGTGTTTGTATAATATAATAGTATAAATAAGTTCAGAGGGCTCAACTGAATGTAGATTTTATCAGTACGAAAATAGATACGAAGTTCTCGAATATAAAATGACTTTGTTTAGTTCACGTTTTAAGTTAAATTGGAAGGAAGGAATGTTAAAATGCTTCATAATAATGGTCACCCGTTTTCGGTTATAGTATCTTAAAATAATACGGGGTGTTGAAAAATCTATTTTTTATCTATTCAGTAATTGTTATTATGTCGTTATGTCAGATTTTTTATAAAATAGGCAAAGAGCACCGAGTGCCAGATATCTCTATCCTGTTCCTCATGTCCGTCCTCATATAAGTCTATATAAAATTCTTAAATAATATTAAACAACAACTCATGCTTCCTTCTGTTCATGGACTTAGTAAAATTATTTTTCATAAAATATCATCCATTTCTTACTGACAATTGAATTCACTTGATGTGTTTACTAATTTGAAATTTTTGGAGTTTATTTCGAATTACCATGAAAGTTTTGTCACTCAACAATCTCTGTATGCCTTGCGATGTGTTGATGTATAAGTACTGTATGTATAAATATGCACATACATGCAAAAAATACAAACGTCCTGATGTAAGTTGAAGACTAGTTAATAGTGCGTGTAATTTTCATGATAGAAAATAACCAAATTTGTAGCCTTTGAACTCTTAAGTGGTTTATGGTTTGTGTAGTGTAGACGTTTGTACAAGTTAACTCGTTTTACTTCAGTTCCTTGAGTTTTTACCGATTTTCATTAGGAAATGTGGGTGCAATTGATAACTGGTGCTCTTCCTACGAGTAGATACCTGAGTATTTTAATGTAATTGTAGAATTAAACAAATTTAAAGCTAGCAAGAAACTTTCTAATGAAATGTCAAGGCTGATGACTGGAATTTTCAAATCAATAAAGTTAACAGACAGCGCCTCGTTTTTAAGACAACAGCGTAAATACATAATTATGTAAGCAGCTCGAACAGAACTAAATAAAAAAAATGTGCTCTAAAACACATGAACATGTAGTTAGCAAAAATCAGAATGACTTTTTTCATTTTTGTTAATACAGTTGACTACCAAAATGAGACGAATAAATTAATTATTACTAGTTATAATTAACTTTATTTGGGTGGGTCACCTCTTCTCGGGTTGTCGGTTTATAGTTTAATACAAATGTATTGCCAAATCGCTAACGCGTCGCGCAAGTCGCGTTGCCTTCCGCTCCGCGCCCCTTCGACCCTCCTATATTAGACCCCACAGGAACCCAGCGAGCGCCAGTCGGGGACGTTCCGCGTTACAGTGTAGGTGTGTCGGAAGCCACGTACGATACCCAACTGTTGCGAGTTACGACGCCGCGTACTTTTCGAAACAAGTAATTCTTAATTCTTTCTCCCAACAAAAGCACATTCAGAGAGTCTATTATAAGAAATAAAAATAGTTTTTTTTTGCTCTTCATGGGACACTTAAAATCATATGTAACTTGCTTGATATTTTTAATTTATTGTTTTTTAAAATTACCTATATAGAAAAGTTCTTACAAACTTTTTAAAATTCAAAATATTCGATAAACTTACGCTAAATGTTGGTAATTTGCTTATTTGATATTCTTAACTTCTAAGTAAACTAAAGAGTGCTGATTTCCTGTTGCCTTCTTCGCCTGGAGCTTCTGATAAGTATTGTAGAAGATTAAATGTATTTTTTAAATATAATTTAAAATATTTCAGAAACAAACAAAAGAGGTTCATTAGTCATGATAATTCAAATTGTTCTTGGAACAACTGTTTTGGTACTTTTAATAAGTTAATATTTCACTTTATAGACATTTTATCGCTTTTAGAAATGTTTGGAAAAGAAAAGAAACCATAGTTTAAGGATATAGAAATATCCTTAAACTATGAACGTGCGTGAAAATTAATACATTTAAAACGAAAAACAAATAAATGAAGTATTTTTGTATTTTATTTCTAACACGAGTTGAGCGAAGTTTTAATAAAGTAGAAAAAATACAGTTTCAGAAACAACGTACAAACATTTGACAACTTTTGTTCGTTTTTTTATATTGACCTTTTCAATTATTTCCTTTTGTCTAATTGATTACTTTATTTGTAGGTACTTTGACAATAGTAACTGTTTTCGCAATAAATGTATTTTTTCAATTAGTTAATTTATTTATTACGTAATGTATTTTTTTGTTTCAATATTTATTTATTCATTTACGGCAAGTAACACAATTATAACTTATTACATACTTGCTGGGAGCGCTGAAAAATAATAGGAAATTAAGGAACCACAAAAAAATGATTACTAGCCACTTCTTGGAACCATAGGCTGCAGATGAATAAAACGTTGTTTCTACGCAGTTTATAAATTTGTGCCTTAATATATTGTAATTAGTAAAGTCTTTAAAATGTTCATTGTCTTAAATCGAAGCACCCTAAATATATAATTTTTAGTTTCACCCATGTTGTTTATCAGTCTAAATGTTACCACGCGACACACGGGATGATTTGAGGTTTCCGATGATCTCTATCAAACAATTACTTAATTCAGAATCTAGTAGATACAAATGGCCTTCGTTAGCTCTGATGTAGATTAGGACTATAAATAACGAAGGGACTCCGTGGAGCTTGATAAATATATATATTGTTTATAAAAATTGTTCCCGTATATACTACGTATATACATACTGCATTTCTTCTATTAACGACCGATGTAAATTGATTATATCAATAACTTTGTAGATTGAGTTATCAGTTAGCCTGGGTCATATTTGATTGACTGTTATTAAAGTGAATACTAGTAATTTAGGGTATTGAGGAACTAATAAAGTATTTTATCGCGTTGCCAATCTCGCCGTTTCTATAGAAAATTATGATGTTCGCATCAGATGTAATAGTAGTAGATATTTCATTTCTTTGTTTAGTTTTTGGAAATTAGAAAACCTTCAGATTGAAACTCTGCCGTGTTAAGGGCAGTTCACTCCGATGTCTAAATGTTTTAAGTGACTGGAAACTATTCTATTTGCCACCCCCACCCCCAACCCCCAAGGCCCAAATTCTTACTGTTTTCGGGTCCGTATTAGTTGGTTGTTGTATCATTTTTGATTATTTAATACTGCCTAGGTACATTTCATCAAATTTTACGTGATAGAAATTAAAATGTTTTATCTAGTTATTTGAGTGGTTTTTTGGAGAGTTCTATTCATTCTAGAAGTTTATAAGTATATGATTACAGACGTACAGTATTGTGCTTGTATTTCTATTGTGTTGCGACAAAGGATGAAGCGATAAGAACGGGAACTCGAATATTGTCTCTAAGCCCGTCTGTTACAATTGTAAATGGGCTTAGTAACATTTTAAGGTGTGCCAATGTAACAAAGAGTTCGCACGTCATTTTTCATTTACATTTTAGAGATGCATATTTTTGATCTTGTACTTAATGTCTTATTTGTAATTTAAAAATATATCTGTAAGTAGTAAATATATTAAATATTATTAGCTGTACATACTTTTTCGGTGATATATTTGTTATAAAACTACTCGTATATATCAAGAAACAAACATTAATTTTCCTTTAAAATGTTTATGATTTAAACGACCGGTAATAGAGGCGGGTTGGTGGTTGTGGACACTTAAAATCTACGTAAAGACAACGCTGACGCACCTATACATTTGGCTGGTATGCACTCGATGCTTTGTAAATTAGCCACTGAGTGTAATTAATGATTGAATGCAAAAACTCGTCACTGCGTTTGATTCCCAGCGAACGGTCAATTGGTACATACATTGACGTTGCCTACATTTTGATTGCGTCGCATTGTGACGTACCGTAACATCACACTTCGTGTGTATTGAATACTGCACGTCGGGTTCATATCATATTATGTGTGAGGGCTTGATAAAAAGCCTGTATGTAACTCCTGCTAAACAAGTAAGACTCGATAAAGTATGTTATTATATCTATGTTACTAAGACTATATAAATATTTAAGAAGCAGAATTATATTTGAGAAGTCCGTCAGATCTTTATAGACTTGTTGTCTATTCTGCATGTCCTGTAAGGAACCTGTGTGACGTACCTAAGTATGTAATAATGTACGTTGTAATGTAATGCACCTTGTTAATTTAACCCTTGAAGGGTTTTAAAATTCAAAAAAAAGTCAGCGTATACTTCCTTACTTGGTCACACAGTCCACTTCAAAGGGCTACTTTGTGGGCGTAGCCCATTGCGGCACAAGTTTGCAAGAGGCGTGAAACATCTTTCTCCATGCTACTCCAGCGCAAAGAGATTCCATTGTCGAGAACAATTTTCCTCGCATACAAGCGTACTTGTCCCTGGCAATGCAAGTCTCGAAAAGTTCTTCTCGAATACGTCACGCAGTTGCGTTTATCTTTATATTGTGATCGTTTTTAGTGTCGTCTCGTGTGTCTCGAACGCTTAAAATGGCACTAGCCTTTTATTAATTGATTGAAATTCCTCCGACTTCCGGAAACGATCTAAATAATTTAATTTATTCATTAGAGAAATTGTGAGATAGGTGTCGCTTATAAAAATATAATTGCTATCCAAATTTCTTGAAATTTCTCTCATTTTTCATATTTTGAAATATCCTTCAATTCTATCAATATATCTATTGACATATTATGTAGATAATTCACTGTTGTTGCTCATTATTCGTCGTAGCCATAATGGATAATTAAGCAATAAGCCATTGTTTGTCTTTGCTGAGTG
>DWMG01003120.1:0-12298 GCA_018244855.1 Elbella merops
GACGGGTAGCTTTAGAGCGTCTCTGAAATACATTAGGTCACTGGTGATAAAGCACAAAGGGACTGTAAAACACGGAAAGGAAGGCATCCCTAATGGTAATGCGAGCACGGCATGTATAGCAACGCAATAGATGACAAAGACCTAGGAAGAGAAATGCTCGCGCCCACTTGCTCGTTAAAGAGCGGTTCGTGTGAAAAAAATGTCGTTCGTGTCGTATCTCTCAAGAACAGTGATCAATGGCCGGAGGTCACGCGGCGCGCCGCACGCGATCCACCGTTCCTTAGCCGACCTTCTGACACTTCGCTCGCTAGATTACACACATAAAAATACCAGCCGTGCCTCTTCATTGTGCCTTGGGGCTCAACGCTACGCCTCATGCATTTTCAAATTGAATACACTGTGTATTGTATAAATTAAATTCAATTGTACGTTACGTTAAATTTCAAATGCTACGTTTGTATTTGTAATGTTAGGTATGTAATTGTATTTGTATGGTTACATCTTTTCCCCAGATACTTACGGGATAGAAGAAGGACACCGATTGCCAAATATCGTGCGTGCCAAATTTTCAAATTCATCATTACATTTTTATATATGACTTGTCGTCCAATATGATAACATTTTTAATAATTCTCCTCCATACAGAGTTTCACGAACAATGTTTCGCGCGAGTTCACGTCCACACACCCCAGGCAGAGCTTTTGGGACGGCGTATTCATTTCTCGTACTCATTAAAATTTCTGCAGACAACTCGGTGTCTCATATAAATCCACGTGCGAGATGTCATTAGCTCGTAATCACGCTTCTAAACAATGATATGAAAGTTCTTTTGTCGTAATTTGCTTTCATACTATACAAACATTTTAGAATTTTAATACCAGCATTTCTATTGTTACTTATGCCTTTTTAAAAATGTATTATGCACTTTTTTGCCTTATGTGCGCATATCAATTGAGTTGAATGGAAGGGATAATTAGATAAATAAATATGTAAATGCAAACGACATTAATATTTAATTCAGGATTTACTCAACTTTAGAAACAATTCTATGGAGAGAACAATAAATATGAAGCATGTCAAATCTGTAAGACAGAGACATATAAACTTGGTGCTCTGCCTTCCTTGTGAGGCACCTGGGGTGTCAATAATAAAATATATGTCTGGCATTATGACAAAGAATATTTTCTTTACTATGCGCTAGAAACAGCCTAGAGTTGTATTACTTGTTTCAGTTTTCAATGTTCTCTTTCAAATTTCATTTTTCGGTTTTCTTTTTATTTTTCATGTCTTTTTTGTATATAAATTATTTCCTATCTTTTATCTATAGGCTGCCTTTATATAGTTGTAATTGACCGTTTTGTTTCATTGAAAATATATTTTAATGAAACAAAAAAGTATACTATACTATACTATAGTCTCCTATTACACTTCATGTCGCTAGTGTAAACAAATCAAAAGGTACTAAGAATGTATTCAGTTACGTTTATTTTCTTTTATATCTAATAAAAATCGTATGCAAAGTGTCCGTAGGCATAGCGAACCGTGAGCTTGTAAAACTGATAAGCGAACAGTTTAGTGGCGGTTCAGGGAGATAGCAGCGGAGCGACCGCCAAATGGTCAGATAATCTGATTACCGTTGAGTCGCGTTTCGTCACGCAATGTTGGACCCGAGTTCAGTGGAGGGACCGGGCGTGTTGACTCAACTTGTTACTACTATTCGAATCACCTCACCTAGTAATTTAGTAGCGACGCAATAAGGAATGTTGACTTACATTTTGTGTACAAACACAAACACAAACGAACTTACAATATGTGGGACTGATTTGTGTTCGTGTTCATTAATAAATCTGCTCCCTTAATAATGGTTCCTTGTATAAGTTGTATGTTTTTATAAGATTTTTGGCCCTCACCACACAGTGCCTTCGTTTCTAAAATTGATAAACTTATAAGTATTAATTGGCCGCTGGAGCAGACGTGTTCTGGAGTGGAGACCGCGACTTGGCAAACGTAGTGTAGGACGCCCTTCAGCTAGGTGGAGTAACGATATACGCAAAGTGACTGGCAGTGGTTGGATGTGAAGAGCTGAAGATCGAGCTCAGTGACGTTGTCCAGCAATGGACGGGAATAGACTGATGATGATGATGAACTATTAATTAAGTTGGCTAATTAGATATATGAAATACACATATTATATACTTATATATAATATATAAATATATTTTCCTCAAATCTAGAACAAATACTCATGTTTACCATAACAATACTTATACTTAATTGGAGTCGAACTCAAGACCACATCAGCAGTCAGTTTAACTAACCACTAAACTTGGGGGTAAGCGATAGAATATATACATTAAATTTCAGTCTAGCCAATGTAATATATTCAACCACAGCCCGGCCTGTTCAATTTTATAACATCACAAAACATCGTATATGTATACACTTCGGGGCACTTCGTTGTACATAAATTACTGTTAGCAAGTCTGTCTACAGTCACACAGGCACTTTTTCTTGTTGTATATTAATGAAGTCCCGGGTACAATCCCAGGCGATATCTAAATAATTTATTGCCACACCAGGTGTCGCCTAAAAACAAACACCTACCTACCTCGGAAGGCAAGTAATATTCAGTTGTAGCGATCAATATTTACAAGCTTTGTAGAATATTTTACCGGTTTTTTTTATATTTGTCATGTAAAAATAGGCTCGCGTTTAGCTGCAATCCCACTTGATGGACGCTAGATACAGCCTAGGATGTAGCACGCTCGCCTAGAAGGTGACTATTCACTCCTATTCTCACAATTCTTTAATAATTAGTATTTTATTAAGCAATAAATCATAACGGGTAGCATGAACTCCATGGCTGCAGTACTGTAGAAATAATAAATAATAATAAATTTACTGCAGATATTACAGAAATTATTTCTGTGAAACCCTTGAAAACTCACACTACATATGTATTTCATTCGCTTATAGTATTTTTTTTCTTTCGGTACTCATGGAATAGGCGGTGAGCCTAATTCCATAAACCGGGAATTAATAATTGCTAATGAGTCAGTTAATTAATAATTGTTCAAGATACTAATAACAGTGATACATTTATAAAGTACATGTACATAAGTGATGAGTTATATGAAGAAAATATAAAATTATTTTCCAATAAATCCGGCAAACCTTCACGAGTGGAAGCTGTTAGGGAATAAAGTCAATGACCTCATTCATATCCTGTGATAATTGGGATAACTTTCAAACACAAGAACGTACTTAAATTTAACTTAGAACGATATTTTGCGAAATACTCTTAAATATGCTCGAATGCCTCCGATATTATAAACGTCAGCTTTATTACATACTAAAATCGGTATATGCTTTGAGCCTCGCAAGATATTTCAAGTGTATGTGCTTATATATGTACATACGTTTTTAGTATCATTTAATATACTTTTGTTAAACAAGAAATGGGCTTAGAAAGAGACTTGTTCAAAATCATTAATATATTCGTTTGATTTGCGTTTTGAATGAAAATTTACATATATGTTGTACCTACGTATAATGTGATCATCATAGACTACGAAAATCTGAGCAAATGGATTTAAATGTGATTGTGGTTATTCAAAGTTAAACATATACGTAGTTATTCAAAGTTAAACATGAATAGAGAATCATGTTTAACTTCGAATAACTGTATACATGACTTTTCATAATATGACTTTTACTTGACGGACGTCTTTAAATATGTACATTTGATTGTCATGAAGTTACTTCTGAGTGTAATAATAATTTTGAACTCCAATTTGACGTGCTGTCAAACTATTACAAAACAAATATTCGCGCCACCCAACCACCCTCTTCCACGTATTACTTGTTAAAAAATTTATATTCCAAGAATATATTCCTTCACGTAGTTAGATACATAAAACATTCACCGAAATTTCTTTATTTCTTTATATACGGCGTAGGGCGATGAATGTCGTAGAAGGACCAGGTCTGTAACCATAGAAGTATCTGGTGCTCCATGCTTTCTGGCTACCCCATAAAAAATCTGTCATGACGGTATAATAACAGTATGCGGCATAAATATTTTGACATATTCAATTTTGAAATATAATTTTGTGTCTATAACACCTAACTTTCCTATAATAAGTATGAATCGTTTTCATAAAATTTCACCACATTTTATTAAGCGCTCTCAAAAGTTTCGCGAGTATAAACAATTAATTTAAAATACTATACTAACACGCCAGATGTTTACAAACTAAACGATAAAAGTATACATTTGTATATTAAAAAACGTGACGATAATGTCTGTTTGTTTACTTGGTACGCTACTTCCCGTAAAACGTGCAGCTTTGCCGCTGCTGGGTTCAAGCTGCGTCAAGAGCTCTCTAGGAGGCAAGAGGCGTAAGTGCCATTTTGTCAGTCTAAAGAGCTGTTTGTCAGTGTAGATGCCGTCTTCTGTTTTTCATCTCATTTACAACCATCTTTACACACACGTTCTAATTGCTTGTTTTGTTTCTAATTTCGGGTCACAATAACAACACAATAATAATAATGTCTTAGAACATCTTCACACACCGCCATCTGATCCAAAAATAAGTCTGAAGAGAGCCTGTGTTATGGTAACCAGACGGAAGATATACTACATATAAATATATACTCATAACGATTTTTTTTTAATTAGTTATATAACATCCAAATAGAAGAAATATTGTACCCATCACACAAATATGTATGTGTTTGAGCGGGAAACAAACCCACGAGCCCCCGTTCAGTACATTTAACCACCGGAGTAAGAGGTCAGTTAAGCAAAATATATGTACATTTGCAATATCTAGCTGTAATATGAAATAAATAAAGCCTTGCCACTTCTTTCCTTACTGCCCAAATAATTTTACTAATCGACGTAATACACACTTCCTTTGAATTTATCCGGATATATTTTCGTACAAAATTGGCGGATCACGCTTGTTTCTGTTTCCGCTCTTTTGTTTAAGCGATACAAATATAAAGGAGCTTAATGACTCACTTCCTCTCGCTGCTGCGAAAGTTATTCGAAGGCAATATGCCTGTTTCAATACATATACATACATATGTTGTATCATCATCATCAACATTCAGTCCACTGATGGAGATAGGTCTACTCTGAACGGTTTTTGTACATAATCCTCACACTGGGGATGTGGTTTGGAGATTTTGGAGCTCAGCTTTTCGTGCCGCCCGCGCTGTATCCTTGGTAGAATGCGGCGTAGTACGATCTGCCACCGCCAAATTCAGTCGCCTCTTATGACACCCTGGTGTCCCGGCATGGGTTAGGGTTAGAGGATGCATTCTTTCTCCGTCCGGATCCAAAGTAGGGATAAGGATATGCGATTTATTCAAGAAATATACTTTTTTCCCGAACGTAATAGTAAACGACTAGTTCGCCAACCACCAGTTCGTCGCCAGTTGCCACGGCTGTCCATAAATATTAGCAAGTCATCTAGAACAAAACTGTAATAATAAAAGTGTTAGTATAGTATAGTACAGTTAGTATCAATAGTCTAGTTAGCATTACTTATTTATAAGACAGTTGTAATAATTGTTAATAATGCTATGGAAATAGAACTGTTAGGATATATTACTCCAATTTGCATAGGTTAGTATGAGAGCATTAATATTAGTGATATTACCCACGCTATTCAAAATTGATTTAACACTTTGACGCCTGAGAATAGAGATGGTAACCTCTAACACACGTCAGCTGGTAACTACATCCAGTGCCACCTACCAACGAATTAAATGAAACTGTGTACATACTGTTCTACATATCAATCCATACGTAATATGTTTAGCCAAAAATATCCATATAATAATAGCAATACTTATGCCCATAATTTCTTATGTAAGTTTTACTGACGTAATTACAGTGTATTTAATCAGAAAATACATAAATAAAACAAATCGAGCTAATAAAATAACTAGCGCTAAAAGCGCTAAAAGATAATTGTCTAACGCTAAATAGCAATCTGTCAAGCTTATATAAACCCTGGCACGTTGCTTGCTGTCTTAAACATGAATCGTTCTATTTTAATACCGCCGTTATCTTATCACCCAGATCCGTCACATCGTACCCTTGTTGCGTGTCTGGTGGACACCAAATTTGATAGGAAGGCTTTGCCGGTGTCGTATTTCAGATAAGCCCACTTAATATCCCGATAAACTGAAATAAGCCTTATATAAGAAACGGTGTTGGAAAGGAAGGACAAGTGGCTTACATACAGTAATGAGGGTGCTAATTGTCTAACAGTTTTGTGTTATATAAAACTGTTTAGATAACAATATCGTTTTTCTGTCTATGAAATTGGGGATTAATATTACTGGCTAGGCTGAAGATCGGCATAAGCCATTTTATTCAGAATTCCATATTCAAATTTCTGTAACATAGCTATGATTTTATTTTTAAATTAGTTGTTTATTTTTTAAGTTATTCTATGTTAAATCGATATCACTATTTTTGTAAACATGAAAAAATCGAGTTATTTTCAAATACGAATTCCATTTTGGTACCAACGTAACATGAAATATCAATGACGTGTATGGAAGCAGTATTGCAAGTGGATTCACAAAACGGTTTTGATCTGATCACTTCTGTTCTAGAAATATTGATAGGACCTGGGTTTAGGAGCGGAGACAAGAGTGGATAACGGCGAATTGAAAGCTATAGTGAAAACAGATTCACTTCGAATCACCCAGAAATTAGTAGCAGACTGTAAGTGGTATAATTATATTGGTTCTACCCAACTCTCATCGGACTTATTCAAAATTTCAGGAACATCGACTAGAAATTGTCCGTCACCCATCTCCCTCAGCAGATCTTGCACAAAGTGACTTCCATGTTTTTCTAACTGTGCACACATTTACACACGGAAGAAATTTCAAGACAATTGAGACGGTAAAAGGCTGGTATACTTTGGAAACCTTCAGGGTTCTTTACGTCCCTAGGATTTCTGTTGCAAAATCATCAGTGATCTTCCCATATAGAAGAAAATAGCATCGACAAGAGATGCTTGTACTACGATTGAAAAAATGTATCCTTTTTATTCAAGATAGTTGTTAATCTTTTTCTATTTAAAACGGCAATTTCATAAATAGGCGCTCAATATTAGATAAATACTATAATTTACTTAATAAAAATATTTAATTACATAGTAGATAGATGTTATTAAGGATTTCTTATTAACTTTTTAATTACTACAAGATAATATTAATATTTGCGCAAAACATTTTTATTTTCCAATTATAAATTATGTAATACCTACCGTATTGAATTGATTTGATATTTAAATTTAAACTTCTTAATAATGAGGCAGTTTCAATCTGAGATAATTCCGAAGTAATTATTACAGCTCAATTGAAAGAAGATTACGGTTTATGGAGGATTTTAAATAAAGTCGTTACAGGCGGATACCTAAGCGAAACGACGCTGTACCGTCTACGAGTAACTTGTAGAAATAAAATTACTAAAGAATATTTTTAGTACTATTTGCGATGAAAAATATATTTTTGAATTGAATAACTGTTTGAAAACACTGAAGTTAAGGTTTTTGAAAATATCTAAATTAGTCACTTATTTTCTGTGTTACAAAAGGTACATATTTCATAGTAATAGAAGCAAACTTTTAAGGGGCGATTTATGGCTGAAAAAACGTTACTTACAATATCATATTATTTAAGTATCAATTAAAATAAAATCTAAAAACAACAAACATCCGTTTTACATATATTGTAAATACTATGAGTAATGTTATTAAAAATAACCATGTTATAAATCTTTACAATTAATAGAAGGTAGGATTGAGATCTAAGATACTTTCAAGGTCTCATAGCTTGCCGTACACTCGTTCGCAATGCGACCAGTAGCAACGCGGTTAAGCCGAGCTACCTCAGAAAATACCTGCGTATCATCGACGAAAATTAGTAGAAATCCTCAGGAATGTATGAAATATTAAGCCTATTAATCACAAAAGAGTCGCAGAGTAAGCGCTCAAGGACGGCTCAGATCTTAATGATCATGTGATCCCCACTCGCGGGGGATCCGCGCAGTCGGCACAATTACCTGTCTTAATGGCGTTTTGTGCCTTTGTGTTCACATAATACGTAGATACTTGCTAGTTGTTCAGCTTTTATGGATTTTAAGTTACATAATTATTTACTTTTCTCAATAAAAATTCTGATTTTCTTTTGACCTGTCAGTCCAGTGGTTATTATCTTGAGTTCTGAGCCGAGGATAGTATGTTCGATTCCCAACCAGGATTATTATTTCTGTGATCAGTACAAGTATTTGTCCTGCGTATGACTATAAAAAATGTATTCATGTGTGTAAAAAATATACATAGTGTGTCTTTATCCAGTCTGGTGACCATGGCACAGGCTCTGTCTAATTTGGTATCAGCAAACTGAATATGGAGATGTACCAAGATATTGTACTTATTAATATCTATAAGAGAAAACAGTTTGTGTTGTAACAGATCTGCCTTACCACCATCATAATAACTATAGTAATAATATTAATCACTTCGTTAGTTCGGTTACGTTAGTTCGGTTACGTTGGTGTGTATGTGGAGTGGAACAGCAGCATTTAACTAAATGTTGTACTTACAAAAAAGTTCTTTATTATTGTTATTGTATCGTCACGCCAGCCCCGTTACGGGGTATGTAGAGATAACCGATAGAAACCTACACATATATATAAACGTAACATTAAGCCTGTAATCCCCGATGGGGTAGGCAGAGGGGACTCCGAGTCACTACTAGAAATCCTAAATTAGAAAAATCCAATAGTACCCGACCCGGGATTTGAACCCCGGACCTCCCGATCGGCATACATCCATATATACACACCGGTTATATATATATATAAATCGTAGAAAATTTACGTTGAATAATTGTATGTTATTAAAAAAGTGAAATGGTATCTAAATAAATTAATGTGGGACTAATGTCCCAGCATAATAGCTTGTGTTCATAATATTTTTATAAGTCCTCACCGCAGTCTTTTTGTACAAATACCTATGCGATTTTCCGAAACATCTCTGACGGAACCTATTTCATAAAGGTGTATACAGGAAGCCCATATCTACACACACGCTTTGTGACAAAATTACATCGTTTGAAAATATCACTATTTCAAAAAGGGATTCGTTCACCTGAAAGGTTTTCCAGAGAGTGGATAGTTCCATCAACTTCCACAAATGTCAAATAGCATACAGTGAAAGAACATTAGCTGGCTAGAAAGTTGGCTTCACTTGAATTATTATTTGACATTCTTTGATAGTTCTATAGCAGTTTGAAAATTAATTGATTAATTAGAAGGGAAGTAATTAAATAATTCCTACTTTGTTACAGATAATCGTATTATAAGTATATCGTTTTAATTCAAATTATTCATTCGTTAAAATTTTCAATTGTAAGTAACTGGATCAACTTAATTAAAGAATTAGGTGTCAAAACATTTTACATTACTAAACGTAATATAAATCAAATTTCGTAGCGTAGATCATACAAAACAAATTAATAGTTTGTACAACTAATAAGTACTTCAGTCTCCGTAATTGCTTCGCTACAATAGGCGGGAGCTCATGAAGAAGACCGGGCGAAAACTAGTCGGTCTATCCCGAATGAAGTGAAAAAATTGACAAACGTGAGTTAAGCGGGCAGATATTCAATCAACTTAAAACTAGATGTCTATAACGTTTAAGCATTATTTAAAACTTTAACTCTACTAACAGCCAGTGGTGAAACACTGTAGCATTTTTAAGCATGAATAAATAACAATCGAAACGAAATACAAACTGGGCACTCACATAAATTTTGTGCAAATACACGGAACTATTGAGATGGAAAATTAAGTCCGATTGCATTTTGCAGGCGCGACGCAAGCATTAAATTAAATATACGAAAGCATTTTTAAAATAATTTATTGCCAGCCACTTCAATCAGGAACACGAACTGCGTGATTTCAAAATATGTAATCCTTAATTAGAAGAGGAAAAACTTCCAACTCTTTAGAAATAGAAATATCGGTAAAAAGTATAGGTAGAAATAGACGCTCGGTTTCCTGTACCCATCTCGTAAGGACCTGGTGTGATGATATAATCACAATAGGTAATTCGTAATGAATGATTTCCGCCGCTTTTTATATAAATCAGAAGTATAGTTAAGGAACGAGTGGACACTGCGTGACTGTTAGCCATTGATCACGGCTCTTCAGAGGCACGCCAGAAACGACATTTTTTCACACGAACCGTTGTTTAACGAGCGAACGGGCGCGAGCATTTCTCTTCCTTTGCCTCTGTCATCTATTACTTTGGACTACTTGGCACGGTCGCATTACCATCACGAATGTCCTCTCTCTTACGTTTTAGAGTAACTTTGTGTTTTATCGCCTGTAACCTAATGCACTCGCGCAGTTCCACTGTTACCTCTGTTAATCCAATGTTATCTTAAAACTCTGTCAAAAGAAACAGGATACTTGTGTTATTTTTAGAATCTAGGACTTAAAACGTCGGTAAAATTGTACGACTACTCCCAGCTGTCACTAACAATACCATGAAAATGCAAGTAAAAAAATGCCAGACACTTTTGTGACATTTCTTTTCTTCGTAAAAAAATAACATCGCGCCTGTAATCCTCGAAGATGTAGGCAGAGAAGTGTGATACACTCCCTCGTTTCACCATTTATGTTTACGTCCCATGGAGTAGGTGGTGAGCCTATTTCCGTGTGATAAATTTATTGCCATGTAAAGCAAGCACTGGCTATTCTCCGGGTGTTGCATATGTCCATTGGTGATGGTGAACACTTATCACTAGATGGCACGTCTGTTTGTTTAATATATCTATACATTAAAAAAAAAACAGATATGCCTGACTTGACACTCTTTTAACCTTTATATGGACTATTAGTAATAATGCTTTGTTAAAAGTAAAAAC
Organism: Elbella merops; assembly: GCA_018244855.1. NCBI lineage: Eukaryota > Metazoa > Arthropoda > Insecta > Lepidoptera > Hesperiidae > Elbella > Elbella merops. The sequence continues at coordinate 10,969 of DWMG01003120.1, forward strand.
CGTAAAACATATTTATGTACTTACACATATTTACTCCCAAGTTTATGTCACCAGAAATAAACAACACTTTATGGGAACGAGATCAACCAACATTACTTCAACTATGCCGACTTCTGTAAGCAATTGGATAGGGCTAATTCTTATTAGACTGTTGCCTGTACAAATACGAGTGTATCTGGAGTATTGTGTAGTGACTTTATACTCTGGTTCTCAACAATGACAGTCCATGACAAATATTCTAGCAATTTTCTTACATCCCAAGGCAAGAAAAGAAACGTTGCTGACGGCTTTAAATGTTTAAAATGTTTAAAGGACAGCAAGTGAGATTTCATGTGAACATTAAACACGAACTGCATGCTACTCACAGGATCATATTATAAAAGCATTGTTCATGTACATATATACATAATGAAGTGTAAATAAGCTTAAAGAGACTGCCTCTGTGTGACTTGAGAGCAGTAAATAGGCAGGTGATCCTAGATCCTCTGTAATCGGTCCAGTAATCAGTAAAATTCACAAAGTGTTAGGAGATCATTTATAATATTAAATAAAACAGACGCAGACCTGGCTTTTCTCTGCAGTAAGACCAATCTCGATTGCTGATCATATGCTCAGAGGTAGGTCCTATGAAAGAATAACCTTAACCTGTTGTATCGTTCTAATTAACAATAAATAAATAAATATAAATATAAATATATATAAATATAAATAAATATAAACCTTGGATGGATACTGAGGGATTAATGTTATCTCATAAAGCTTCTTGAAATGTAAATCTTAATGAGCGAATGTAATGAAAAAAGAAAATACAGAATAAAGCGAGACTGTCATTTGTGGATTATGAATGTAATTCGGTATATTTATTAAAGTGTGTTTTTAAATATTTTTTATGACCCTTTGTGTCAGTTATATTTAATGTCACGTTTCGTTTGATCCTAGATCTTTTGAATGATTGACAGCCTCGTTAGTCAAGTGGCTGCAAGCACGACTACTGATCGCAGGGTCCTGCGTTCAATCTAGGTTGTGCTCAATGGACGGTAATAGACTCACCCCTTATTCTATAATTCCTCTTCTGGGATTGCAGTCGTGACGTTACAATATTGTGTTTGAATGTTTTGAATATTTTCGTAGAATTATAACAGTTGCTACAGACATTTAGCCTTCCATAAGATTAATTAATATTTAACTTTGAATTAAATAACATGTCAATTGACACAATTATTATTATTATTTATTTATTCTTTTGTAACACCTTTTTTTTTTTTTTTTCGTCAGGAAAACTCAGGTCGAGTGCCTGTCGCCACGGGGCCGACGATAGGTTATGTCGGGC
>DWMG01003121.1:0-12297 GCA_018244855.1 Elbella merops
GGTTTTAAGATCGCTCAGCGAGCTATGGAAAGGGCTATGCTCGGCGTCGCTCTGAAGGATCGCACCAGAAATGAGGCGATCCGACAGAGTACCAAAGTTATCGACATAGAACCAAAGGATTATAGCAAGCTGAAGTGGCAGTGGGCTGGTCACATCTGTCGCACAACCGATAGCCGCTGGAGCAGCCGTGTTCTGGAGTGGAGACCGCGACTTGGTAAACATAGTGTAGGACGCCCTCCAGCGGGGTGGAGTGACGATATACGCAAAGTGGCTGGCAGTGGTTGGATGCGAAGAGCTGAAGTTCCAGCTCTGTGGCGTGCCATTGGACAGGCCTATATGAGGCCTAGATGATGATAAATTAATAATCGTCATCGTCATCGTCATCAACCTACTTAAATCCACTGTTGGACATAGGCCTCCCTCAAAGAGCCCCATCGCGCCCTGTCCTCGGCTTGTCGCATCCAGCATAATAAAATAAATAAATAATAATTACATTAATATTAGATTTTTGACTAGACTTAACATATTATATGTTGCTTATTTATCACAGGGTATTTCCTCTCATTGGAAACTTATTAATTATTAAGTAGTAACGAAGTACTACATATATAAATACTATTGTACCTACTAAAATAATTATATTAGTAAAGTAATAAATTAAAAAGAACGAAAAAAAAAAAAAGTAACTCCACGCCTGTAATCCCCGAAGAGGTAGGCAGAGGAGTAAAGAACACTCCCACGTTTCACCGGTTACGTTTACGTCGCACTATGGAATAGGCGGTGAGCCTATTGCCATGCATCGGGCACATATCCAGACTCCGAACCACTACTTGGAAATCTAAATTAGAAAATTTTGTAAAAAAAAAAAAAAATTGGGTTGGACTACCCTTATCACTCGGGGGTAGTAAACCCCTAAGGGTCGGACCTTCAACGGGTAATACCATAGGACTACTATATGAAATACTATAGGAGCAGGAAGGCTACAGTCATTTAATAAAGTTATTACATTATCATCAACTTGCCACACTTTACAAACTTTAAAGAATATTGCGTAGAATTTGAAGATGTGTAGATTAATCATTTCACGGTGCTTTCCTTTACCATCACAGACAATTATACTTTTATTTAAGACCTTATAAAAATTACAATCTTAATTAATTAGAAAAGTTAGTTATACAAACTTGGTAGCAAGAATAATGGATGGTAACAATTTTTAAGATCAATTCAGTTAGCAGATGTTAATATGAGTTCAGTTAGCACTAGTTACTTTCTGTCCTATTCGAAGTCGGTCACGCAACTGACAAGATAGACTAAGAATTCAGGCTGAGCTGACAATTGAACATTGATAGACCTAAACTCGGAGAGTTTTGCTAACAATTGTTTCACGGCAGAAATACGTGTGTCATTGGTATTCATGTAACATATTTTTTCGTCTTTCGTAGCAGCGGAATACTGTTCTCTGGCTGGAGAGTTATGATGCAATATGGTCCTGATGGAGTAACATTAAGTCTGTGTCCGACATTACAACATAAGCTCTAAACGAAATTGTTGCAAGATATCTATGTGTATCTAACGCTTAATATTAATTTAAAGGCTAGCGGAATTGCTTTTTTTATACCATAAAATTGCTCTTTATTCCCAATAATATATTTTAAAACAAATCAATTTACATCAATTTATAGTAATAATAGATAATAATAATCGACCCATTATCATTCCATTGTTGAAATATGGGTCTCCTCTCACACTAAGAGGGTTAAGGACATAGTCTGCCACGCTGGCCAAGTGCGGGTTGGCAGACTTCAACTACAATAATTTACTTAAAAATAATTTAATAAATTAAAAACACATTTTTTCCAAATCTGCCAAAAAATTTGAGGCGCACAATTTTTTTAAGAGTATCGTTATCATCATGTTGATATATAATCGCGTCATGTCCCTTCCTGTGTAGGCAAAGAGCACCGGGTGCCAAATATTTTTCTCTATCTTTACAGACCTCAAGTGTTTCATCTACGTCCACGATGCTCTTCATACACGCACGCCTTTTTAAATATAATTTTTCGATTTCCTTAAAATGGTGCAAGCTAGCGGGAGTGCAATTTATGATGCATTATCTGGGAAAATTTGGTATTTCAAATGGCAGTATAGGCCTTTGAGGTTTTGATTCTGGTTCAGCGTCGATGGATTTAATGTATTCAATTGTATCCCTAATATCTATACTGTATCTTAAAACTCGTTCGTACCACCTCATAGTTGTGTATTTATTCTCGTAATACTGCTGGGCACGTGCTTGAAATATAAATTTCGCGATTTCGTATTTCAACCTTCTCAATCTGTTAAACAAATAACCCAGCCTGTAACTTTTCACAAACCTTATAGGTTGTTTCTGCTTCAAAGCGCTGGACACCCTATACCTTGTGTATAATATGAACTGTAAGCCTATATCGATTAGCTGTTGTTTCTTTTCTTTCTCGATATTTTCCCCTAGACGTGTGTCTTCTGGATCCTCGTAGCCGCTAAACCACACCTCATATTCTCTCCGCGTCGCGTTACTCATCGATTCGGTTATATCATTGAAATCGTTTACATCAAAACCAAATGTGTTCTTATTTATGCCATGTTTGTATAGCTTCGAATCTGGGTAGGCTGTTATTGTTAAGTTAATTTTCTTTCTCACATTGCTGTTTAGGTGTTTGATTGTTTCGTCATCATCTGGCCCTTCATAGTCCGCCGAGTCGATAAACAAATGATCGATTTTAGTTAAATCACCATACAGCACGTGGTATACATTTAGAGAATTGTCTCTTATTATTTCATACGGCTCCAAACGTGATCCTGTTTTTATTAACAAGGAGGAAAATTAATAACTTTATTTAGAATACGATTAAAGAAAAAAAATCCGTACTTTAAATACTGAAGTGTAAATTGAGTTTTTTTTTTTTAATTTTTTCGTTTGCCCCCTATTCTATATAAAAAAAAGGAAATAAAAAACTATGGAAATGTTGAATTTTAAAATAGACATAAAAATGTATATAAATCTGACGTAAGGGCGTTAGCTGGAAGATACTGGCATAGAAAATATACACCATTGCACTAGGAATTCGTGGATGATATCAAAACAACAAAAGCTTACTTATATAAATTAGAAATTAGAAAAAGGATAAGGAAACAGTTTTTTATAAGACTTTATAGAGACATTCTGGAGTTTTGTAGTATTTACTGTATAATACATTTATTTTTTAAAAGACAAACAAAACCAAAACCATCATCACCACCACCAACTTAATCCTTAAAAGTAGCGATAAATAAACATGACTACAAGCGGCTTTGAATAGGACCAATAAAGACTTATTCTCCAACGAAAGATCTTAGCTACATTTAGTTACTGAACACTGGGATGCTACTTGGACTGCCTCGTTGGTCGAATGGTTGCAACCGCGACTGCCGATCGGGAGGTCCTGGGTTCAAATCCCGAGTAGGTGCTATTGTATTTTTCTAATTTAGAATTTCTAGTAGTCACTCGGAGTCTGGAATTGTGCCCGGTGTATGGCAATGGGCTCACCACCTATTCCATGGGACTTAAACGTAACTGGTGAAACGTGGGAGTGTACTACACTCCTCTGCCTACCCCTACGGGGATTACAGGTGTCATGTTACACTGGGATGCTATTTTGTTGAAAAAAAATCATAAAGCGGTTGACCATGCAGGATAATCTTGGAACTTCACGCCGTCATAAAGTAAATTTATATCTCAAACGAATCGATCTAATTGAAGACAATTGGTGTATTGACGAAAAGTTTTCAGGGCTTTAAAAAAGGGCCTGTGCATAAAGTCGGTCAGATGGATAATTTGTGAATTATTAAAAAACACAGCTTGAATAAAAACGTTTTTAACACACATACATGCACATGTACACAAACAAAAACAAATACACCGACACACAAATACAGACAGACGGACAAACACATGGACAATGGTAATCCATACCGCATTGTAATCATAATAAAAATAGTCAAAATATCCGAATAGTAAAAGCTCGATTTTCGAAATTTAGGGTAAAAGCAATACCTTTCCAGTTTTCACAAATTTTAGATTTTTATAGCGAAAAGGTAAAAAACAACATTATGCGATAATACTCTATTATCTTAGTAAAAGTGACATATTCCATAACTGCTATAAAACCCACCTGGAAATGTGATTAGGCACACAAATTTCATTATACAAAATTTCATTCTATGTTTATTTCACACTTTCCTTCTATGTTGTATCTGGGTTAAGATAAATACATAAGTGCTCAAAAGTTTTCACAGTTTTCACAGTTGTTTAATCATGAATTAATTAGTTTTTTACGACGGGTAAATAACAGATTTTCTTTACGACATTTGTTAAATGCCCGTATCCAATGTAAGGATTCATAAAATACTCAAACGAAAATAGTTGAACTTTGATCATGTATCATAATATACTTGCATAAACGTATACACTGAATGAATGTCAAAGTAAATTTGGTTTCTGAACGTCGTAACAAACCCTATGGGTAATGTTGCGGTAGAAGGAAAGATAGAAACCGGTGGTAAACTATCGATATTCCGTTTAATAATGTGTTACAGTTGGAAATTCTATGTATTACTCTGGCAGGGGAATTGTCAAACACACAGAACTGGTCATCTTTTCGTGGACTGAACAGAACACAAAACAGAAGACAGAACTGGTTGTATTCATTCATTTTCGATGTTCATCATGGATTAATAGCCTTCATTATTGAAAGACAATCAGATTTCGATACGAAAGGTCGTAGTCAGTTGTACTAACCAGATCAAGTCAAATTTCTTAATGCGACTTTTTAATATCCAAGGAGTACTTGTCCAAAACATTGTCCTATATTTATTAAATCTTAACAATAATCACATGGCCACCTGCTCTATTGCTATTATGTTGGCGGTTTTGAAGCTGAACTTTTTGCACGCCTATTTTATGGAGATTGTTGATAAAGGGATCCAGGGTAGTGAACATTTTGCAAAATAAATAACTAATGTTTACTAAACATATAAAAAATTTAATCAACGAATTTCCAAGCATGTTTTCTGTTCGTCATTACTTCATTAAGCATTCGTCGACAGTTTTCATCGTTTTTGATAATCAAGTCCACGAGAAGGTCCACTTCAAACCAAAGATGTGTAGTTCTTTCAATGCTCAAGAGTATTTCTTGTGTGGATATTCTTTGAAAGGAAAACCCTCTACCAAGACCGCAGTCCTTAATTGCTTTATAAGCAAATCTTCCGAAATTTTTACAAGCGTTGTCCGTTTTACTCATAAGAAAACCCATTTTATAAAGCGAACTTTTTTTGTGTTTATTTCTTAAAGTTTGCATAATAACCATTTTGTATCTCGCCTGGTATACAGCTTGCTGTGCAAGTTCCAGTATCCTCTCCTTCAGATTGTAATAGTTATACTGATACTTTCCCTGGTCACCCGGTGGGATAAATCTCTTCCGTCCGTCTTTCTGCAGTACAACCTTTGGATTGCCATTCTCAACTTTTAATTTTAAGAGTTCGTCTGTTTCATCAATACCATTATACATGGCATCCAGTTCATCGGCGACCGTCTTATTTGTTATTCCTTCCAATTTGTTCTTGTTTTCAATTTTGCGCCAAACATTACTGGGATGAAATTTATTTAAATAATCTTTGAAAGTTATGTTACCATAACTTTTCACGCTTTTTGTAAAGTTTGCTTGATCGGTTAACGTATTATCAGCAAAAGTCGAAAGCGTTAGGAACGATAACATTTCTAAAAGAAACTTCAATTTTAACTTGGTAGTAATAGAACATATTGTACGTAACAGGACCAGTCATGGATTTAGATATTTTTATAGCTTTTAGACTAAATTGAAGCTGATGAATAATGATTTTTACTCTGTTAACAAATAGTTAGCTTTGAATATTTTGTCTTGTGTCTATGAGCTGTTTCTTGAATTCTATATCTGCATATAAAATACTGCTATGTATTTTAAACAAACACAAAGGCACAAACAAAAGTATGGCCGAAATTATTGCAATGGTACAAAATATAAGAAATTTATTAAACTTACGCAATAGCTTATAAAACATCTCGACGCTCACCCAGTAGTTTCTATTATGTTTTAATGGTGAATCGTTAACAATGGCAATTTCTAAGAATTATGGCTCGTTAACTGGTTGTTGTTATAAAAGCTTGTGGATACAATCTTGCACTGCAGTAGCGCTGCTCAAGAAAATAGGTAGAAACCTTTTCGAGGCAATACAGGCATTATTTTTTTTTTTTATACTTCACAGTGCAACCCAAACAGTATGCGAGCTTTACATTTTAAAGCGCCGACTGTTTAGATTTTTAAGGCCGCCTTTTTGGTCGAATGGATGCAAGCGCGGCTGCTGATCGAGAGGACTTGGGTTAGAATCCCGGGTTGGATACGGTTCGATTTTACTGAATTAAATCCTCTAGTAGTGGCTGGGAGTCTGGATCTGTTCCTGATTCCACATTCTACATTGCGTGATAGAATGTAAAGGTAACGTTGGGTATACTACTCTCCTTTGCCTACCCCTTCGGAAATTACAAATGTTGTGTTACGTAAAATCGGTTTTGGCTTACTTTCGAGTTTCGTAATTCAATTTTTTTTATAGACTACCGACACAAAAAAAATTGATACCTACTGCTCTATAAAATATTGCTTGCTTTTGCATGGATATGACTGTCACAATACAGCTCATTTTACCAGCATTCAAGGAGTAATGATAAAGTCAGCATAGGTTACATAGCCTCCCTATTTAACTTGGTCAGTTACCCTCAACACGTGGTCAAATTGTTAACAACACTCCCGAATAATAAAACCCAAAGAAGGCCAAAAAAACGATATATCGGACAATGTGGATAGTTCAACTTTTGATTCCCCAAATATCAGTTACACATAAGTAGAGGGACCTGCTCTTACAGGGTAACTAATTAAGTCTGTTACTTTATTTCCTAATACAAATACAAGTTCCATGACTCCACGGCATTCATGGTCGATAGGTAATAACCTAAGCCCAGCTTTAAGGGATCTCATATTTTATTTGAACAGAAAGAAAAGTTGGTCAAATATGGCCCGCGCTCGTCAATATGTGCCCACTTTTCCCTCGAAGCCTGAAGCGCATCTTGCTTTTCACTCGCACCTCCCTGAAACATGACAATGATTATTTTGCAGAGGGTCCGTGCTAGGATTGTACCTGCAAACGGCGGACCTCATAGAGTTCAAAAGTTGAACGTTCCCGAGGAACTCTACATTTACAAGACAATTAATTATCTTACAAGAACATGTGCAGTGAAATATAGGTATCTATTGTAAAATGAAATTTTTGTTACATTAATATTTTAGTTTAACTTAAATAATATGTTTTTTAATTTATTGCTACTATGCAAATGTTTACACTAGCCGATCTTTAACACATCATGAATTCAAATATTAAAAAAAACCTAAATATATGTAGATTTACAAGTATCTGATCATGTTATGCAATAAAATAGAAATGATGAAGAAATCTTTCATAGAGCCAGACTCTAGATTCCATAATATATCGGGTCCTCCTCCGTTCTGCCACGTTTAGTCTATGTGTTGTAGTATTGGAGTGTAGGGGTTGCACACCCCTCGGACCCAGTATAATAAGGTGCGTTGACGGTACACGACGCGAAGCTCGTTCGCACCGAGCACGAAAAAATGTAGTCGAAATATTTACGAGAGTGCAAAATACGCGACTCGTAATCGAACTAATCAAAAACAAGCAATGCGTCGAACGATTTTTGATTGATCAGAACTTTCGATAGTTTCAGATTATTACAGTGCTGTGACCTGTGCAGTTCGAGTGTGTTGTGTACCTGAGAGTAATTATAGGTAAGCCCTGAAATCATGTTCTCAATCATTACATCTGGGTGATTCTAGCATACTAGGTAAAGTTTTATGTAATAAGGTTTCGTATAGTCGTATCTTCTTATTATGTTTTGTTTTTCAAAATAATTAGTAATTCGCGACGTTCTGAAAACGGTTTTGAAAATTTTTGGGGTTCGTCTTGATAATGACCGCATTGTAAATGCTTAAAATTCTAAAAAATATTGTATTTTCAGGAGTTTTTTTCAATTTATGTTATTATATAAATTACAATGTTGCCTTTACGTTATGTACAGACATTTAATGTCAATACACCTTATAAAAAACCATGAAAAATATGTATGATTTATATCAAATGTATATATTCTTTCAGAATTAATACCTGCTCTTGTACATGCTTGATCGTCTTAGGAAAATACTTTACAGGAAATATATCGGTATAATAAGTTCAAATGGTACTCGTAACCAGCATCATGGTCTCCATAGCCTGTCAATGGACGAGATACAGAGACGTAAAGAGGTACAGCAGATAGTAGATAGTTTTGGGCGAAGCACTGAACAGCGTCCGGGATAACAGATGTAAAATTAATTATATTTCAATATTATGACCGATGACTTAAAATGTAGACATACCTTAGAAATAAATTTAACCTCAAACCTAGTTTTACTTAAACTGCTGATTTCATATGTATCTATTATGATCGTTAGATTCAACATATTGTACGTGAAGGTGTGCGCTATTCCTTAGAAAGCGTTTCAAATATTCTTCAAAATATGCATAATATAATGTAACCTAACAAGAGCATTAAATAATTTATGTTCGTAATCGCTTACTGAAAAGTATTGGTGAACTAAAATTCCTTGAACGTCCTTACAATATAATGATTATTCGTATTCATTTACTTCGCAGCTCGTAACTGCATATATCGAGGTATTATCATATGTAATGAACACATCTATACTTTACGTATGATAATACCTGACCACGACCTGAAGAAAACAGCGGGAAGCTGCTGGATTCGGAAGGCCCAGGACCGGAAGGAGGTGCGCCGATTAGAGGAGGCCTATGTCCAGCAGTGGACATCTAGAAGCTGGCGATGATGATGATGTGTATATACTGTGAGGTCAAAAAAAGTTTCAATACAAGTATCATGTTATTATTATTCCTACTTATTTCTGGAAGTTTTTTTTTATTTGTATATATATCAGACAAACTCACGACTAATCATTTATATGTGGACATATAAATCATGACGTGTACTGAACAAATGTGGTAAGAATGGTTAAAGTACATCGTTTTATAAACATCAGTATTATCATATAATGGAATGGATTTACGATGATTATATGTTGATAGTATGGTTTGGGAGCGGCTCTAAAAAATTTACCTAGCTGCTCATGAGCGTGTCGGCGGTGGGTTGGGAAGCGCTAAACAATTCAGATTCAACCTGAATTGCCTACTTACCTGTTTCCACTCAATTACCGGCTCACGAGGTTAATCATTTGCGTTAGAATTTTAAATTTACGTTTCATCCGTGGTTCCATAAAAGATGTGAGACTATCTACAAATGAAGTGAGATTCAGTTGCTGCTGTTATTATTAGTATTATATCATCGCGCCAGGTTTCATCCGGGGTAGGTAGAGAGCACCGAGTGCCAAATATATAGACCTGCCGTGCTTCTAACCTATTCCAATACATACATGATATACGGGGTTGCATATCAGTGACTGTTGGTAGATAGGTACCTACAGGGTTTCTGCTCACAAGTAAGAACAACTTGTACCATAGACAAACACGGTTTTTATGTGAAGATATTACGGCTGCTGCCATCCATGTACATCTACATAAAAGCGAAGAGGATTTTGTGAATAGGACGGTCATTAACAGTTGGTTCGATAAGTAAAGTAGTTAATAAGACTGTTAGTATTGATTAGTACAATATTGCTGAAATCGGATTATTGGTAGCATTAGCCTCATTAGTGTACAGTCCAATTAGTATTAGTGTCGGGCCTTTCCTGATTCGACCATTCCAAATATTTTTGTCTTAGCTGCTACGAAAATTTAAAACGAGATTGGAATTGTCAAAATAAGTTCATATCATCATGTTGGTTATTTATATAGGTGGTTGGTTTAATAAAGAATAAAATAATAATAATTAAGATATACAAATAGCCTTAGATTTAGCAAAGTACATGAAAACCTTCCTTATGTCGCGTCTGAAGGTTTATTAATCAACCATTGGCGGTGGTTACGTCTATCCCACGTTCAAGGTATCCTGCTACCGTTTTCTAACCTATTATTATTGATGATTTAAGTCCAGGGTTGTGTAACTAATCGATTTTTTATGATAGTACAGCATTGTGTGTAGGTATATTGTATAAACTAAGAGATCGATAAACTATTAAAAAAGGTCACCTGATGGAAAGCTTCAAGGGTTACGTCACACGCTCAGAGCGAAGTGGGACGTAATGAAAGTTTAAAAAGTGAGAATTAGGGTCCGAGTGACGTCATCTTTGAGCGTTATAACTTATCTAACGGACTATACCTTAACTAACAAACGTTTTCGGGTATCCATATAGATGACGAGTTATTGGCCGCGGTTCTGCTCGTACATAAGTCTACGTTAGAATACATTCCAGTGAATCATATTAGTTTTGTTAACGTTAAGCGTAAATATAAAATGTCACGGGACTGCCAACGGAGAAAATTTTATTGAAACTTTTAAGCCGAATGTTACCTCTTCACATTTTCGTTTCTTTTCCTCGCTCTCTTATTTAAAGAACCTTTGTGGCATATTTCACGTTTCGAGGCCCAGCGGTTTTAGCTCTGCGTCGATCAATCAGTGCTTCAGTATCTTTTTTTAGTATGTAGGTACACATATTTCGCACCAGTTTAATTCGGGTATATTTTCTTCGGCATAGCCCGTCCAGTTTCAGACCTATGCAGAGTCCTTTGTGAGCACCCGCCGATAGTAAAGGGGTCGCCTGTCGCAGCGAGACTTGTTACGTGCCCGGTTGCAATCGATTTACGTGAAAACGAGCCTTCTGGTGGAAAAGAGGCTTATCTGCGTTTTGGCAGAGAACTTCGATTTGAGTTCCAAAAACGTCATTGAACGAATTGGTATCGGCGACTTTCTAAAAATTTATTACAAATTGCGCTTGATATATTCGTTTTGTGATTTTTACGTCATCTTATACGTAACTATTTTCAAAGAATAACACAATTTGGTCACAACAGCAAATTGCAACTGTCTGGTTGGTCGTGTGGTTGCATGCGCGGCTGCTGATCGGAAGGTTCTGGGTTCAAATTTCGGGTCGGATATTATTGGAATTTTCTAATTTAGAATTTCTAGTAGTGACTCGGAGTCTGGATCTGTGCCAGGTGTATGGGAATAGACTCACCATCTATCCCACGGGACTTAAACGTATCGTGGTGAAACGCGGGAGTGTATAACACTCCTCAGCCTACCCCTTCGGGGATGACAGGCGTGAATATACTTTTTTTATATAAATAGAGGCTCTAGTGTCATAAACTGTATTGCTTAAAACATCTATTAATCGAAACATCCAAATCCATGGATGCTTAGCTTTTAAATCACATAGGTGCAGAAATGGTGAAATGGGTATTGGGTAGAACAGGCAAAAAAGTTGCCATTTAAAAATTATTATACTGGCAGAATTTTAAAGTGTACAGTTTTTAAGCGCAAGACACTGTTAAACTGATGGTAAATGGTCACCGTTACCACTAAATGTCTGTAAAGGCAGATGAACTAAGCCTTACCTTCTGTTTCAGTTTATTGAAAGAGAGCCTATTACAAATAGCAGCTATCTGAAATAATTTGCCTGTAAATTTTGTTAGGGTAACTTTGTTCGTCATGAAAGCTAGTTGAGTCCAACTGAGAGCTTTATTATGCTGGCTTGTGTCCAACCATTGGCTGAAAGTTGTCTGAACGCTGTATGCACTAAAATAATACGCTGTGTTAAACGATAAGGAATTTAAGCCAATTTATTATCATATTAATCGATTGGCGTATATTATTATTATATGTTTAATATTTAAATGTATATTATTATACATATTTCTGGACTGCTACATAAGGGAGAGCCTTTGGCGTAATTGCATATTTATGATATATTATAAAATCTTTTATTGTTTCACTGTTTGAAATATTCCGTCTAAATGAAGAGGTTTTAAGTTCATCACGCTGGCCAAATGCGTGAGGACAGACTTAGCGCGCCTTAAAGCACACTATGTTAAGTTCTATGGTCTTTTCTGGATTTTTTCATCGTTATAGCAATTGTTATTTATTTTTTAATATTGGGAGATGTACATTTGTTATGTTATTATGCACGCCAGGATTTGAATCCCGGCTTATAGTTAAAGTGGCAGCTTTTATCC
>DWMG01003122.1:0-12294 GCA_018244855.1 Elbella merops
ACAAGTTGGAATTATGTATTCAAGACAATCATGAATAGGCACTTTCTTGGCAAGTGTTTTTCATCCTAGTCTACATCCGCTTAGCTGACGTTGCATTCACAAGCACGCTTATTGTCATTAAAACAAACATACTTTATTTTTAGCGTGGAAGGAATTTGTTCACCGGTGTAACCACATATTTTATCACAGTTTCACACATTTATGTAGAGCCCGTACAATATAAATCTTTTGTTAATTGAAATAATTTTCGTATTAAAACTATTTTGAGGTATTTACGTTAATCTGATGACTAATTGTTCAATTACTTTGTTTTTTAATGAATAAAAACACAATTATTGTGAACTTGTGCACACGTGAAGACAACGATATAAGTACCAGACAAAGTTATAAGTATCCAACCCGTGTCTAAACAGTATGATCTCGTTTTCAACGCTGCTGATAAAAATAATCGCTTCATCAGATCTAAGCACGCGTATCGTGACGTGTACCGTGCCGGTTGTACTCGTACAATGGAAACGTACAACGCTTCCTCGATCGTTATCATAACAAATGAATGTGCTGTACCGATAAACTGTGTGATCACGTCACAATGATAATATACTCCGTTTTCAACCTTTTTGGCGTTCCTCTTCCAAAAATGGGAATCGGGCAGGAGCTCTGACTGAGCTTTTTCGACAGTACTGCAGCGTCATATATGTACTCGTATATCTCTATTAGATCAGCGTCTAACAAAACCTTTCTTTATTTTCAGGATATAATCATACTATTTGTTTGGGAGACAATTATTACACCATTACTCCAGGTCTTTTGTGGAGTAGGCAGAAAGTGCAGAGTGTTGAATATTGTTATCATTACAAAGCTCACGTACTTCTTTTATATTCATTACTCTCTTCATAAACGTACACTCGTTCTAGAGTCTTCTGACTACCTCAGCAGCTAGTATCTGTTTTATTTGGTCAAGATAGGTGAGTCTTGGTCTCCCTCGGCATATGCATTTAAAAACATGGGCTTTGGTTTTGCCATTCTTTCACCTGGAAATAGACACCGTAACTGTAACATGTAAAAAATAAAAGGATGTTAGAAATACTATACCGATATAGTTACCATTGATGTCGGTATCGCTTCTGACCGAGGACACGCCTACAATTATAATTGAGTAACTTCACGCCTGTAATACCCGAAGAAGTAGGCAGAGAAATGCAGAACACTTCCACGTTTCACCGGTTACGTTTACGTCCCACTATGGAATTGGTGGTGAGCCTATTGCCATGCATCGAGCACATATCCAGAATCCGAGAAAATCTTAATTAGAAAATCTTATACAGATCCTAGAAAATCTTAATTTGAAAATTTTGTAGTGTTCGACCCGGGAATCGAACCCGGGACCTCCCGATCGGCAGTCGCACTTGTAACCAACACGACCAACGAGGCAAGCATTAGAATTAGCATTAGCATTAGGATTAGGATTCGGATTTTTTATATAATAAGTTCTTTTTTAGGTGGAAAGGATAGAGAATTATCAGGCAACACTTACAAATGTTGCCGCCCAGACTTCTGACACAAATGGTACTATGGACTGGTAGAAAAATATCAAAAATCTCTTTTTTATAAAGTGTTAATCGTCACAGTACGTAATTTTTTTATGGTGTAATTTTGGCACGAGACGACACGCTGCCGCGTGTCGCAATATCAATAATCTCGTGAAATATGCTCTAGACGTCCCTCATTGTTATGGAAAACCTATAGCTGGAACCCGTTTATTATCGCCAATGTTACGTAGAGTATTGCAAGTATATCGTATTGAATAAACAGAAGTCTGAGTTGGGACCTTGTCGCGTTAATGGACTATTAACCATGTTTTTGTTAATTGATTTTAGTTCTGTTATTCTTCCACCCAGTGTCTTTAAGCAGGCGGTCTGGTACCCGTTACTTTCAGGGTGCTTTGGAGGCTTTCGTTTCAGTATATATTTTATTATTATCGCCATTGGACATTTGATGTGCGAAGATATTATCTTTAAAGCGAATCGTAAAAAGATTATTACTCTTAAACTGTAACTGGATATTTATTAGATGTCCATATTTATTGGTCAATACATCTCATTCTGATAGTCTCCTGTCCAACAGTGGAATGATCAGAGTTGATGATGATGATGATATTATATGCAATTTACTCAAACAGTTAGAAAGTCACTATATGCAAGTATTTCTTTGAAAACGCAACCTATCGTTACCGACTGAGTAGCATTAGGGGCTTTTACTTAATAATAAGCAGAAGTGGCTCTATAAATTTATAATATTAAGCCATAAATTGTAGTGTGTTTCGAGCACATTGCTTCGATGACTTTTCTCATTATGGGCTTATAAGCGATAGACTACGTACATGTTCGTTTTATGGAGAAAAAAAGAGTGAAGAAAAATTTAGGATTTCATAAAAGCATGCATTTGCAGATAGCAAATGAAATACATACTTTTTAAAATCTAAGTTGATAGTATGGTACCATGATCTATAATTATGATCCATAAGTGTCATTAAAATCTGGTTATAATTTGTAGCTTCGCTTGAGCTTCTATGGAAAGGACAGCTATCCCCCCCCCCCCAACGTCATTATTTCTTCATTATGATACTTTTATCGCTACGTCCAATTCCAAACACGCCATAAATTAAAATTCTCGTGCCAATGCAATTGGTAGTGTTAATGTAGACACGATATTTTCTAATGATGCAGATCAGTCCACACTTGAGGCTACTCCGATGGCGAGAGAGAACAAAAGCAGCCGGCATCTGAACCATTAAAATCAGAACAGTCACCGATGAGTCATTAGCATAAGATTCTCTGTTAGTGACAGTTTTAAAGAATTTTATGGTCAAAGAAATCATTTATGCAGGAGGTTATTGTATAACTTGCTCCTTTATCTTACGGCGTAGATAGAGAACTACTGAACGATGAAAGAGCGAACTAATGAACGAATTAATCCTGTGGTAGATCACGTCACATGCCCTGTAACTTGATAATAATATTGACATATTTATACACTTGACATAAAGCGACATATTTATACACTTCGCATAAATCCTTTTGTTCAAACACAGATTATATGGTATGATTTCTTCGCTTTCGCAAATCGCTTGTCGCTTATCGCTGCCAGTGTAACAGATCGCTTATTTACAGGTTTCACTGCCCAGTAATTGCTCCACTTAGGGTAATTGATGTTTTGTTTGCTATCAGCCTGAATCGTCCACGAGGCATTAGAAGGTATAAGAAAGTAATGTAATACCGATACGCGATATAATTTCGTGGAAATATAAAGTACATTTGCAATGATTGGATTACCTGATGACATGATTTTGATTTAATTTTTGATTTATTATTCTCGTTATTGTTACATAAATATTTTATTATCATAATGTTAATAGAAGTACTAAGTTTGGGTTTCTACTCGGTATATGTCAAAATTCTTATCTCCTATTCCTTAGTGGGACGGAATCGTAACTGTTGAACCGTGGGAGTGTATTTTGCCTACTCTTTCGGGGAAATAAAACCGTGATGTGATGTTATAATATTAATTACTTTAAGTGTCATCGATCTAATTAACAATTATAATTAATAATTAAAAAATAAAAGCTATATTTATTCTTACATCGATTCCATAGGAAAATCTTGTAGAAAAGTGCTAAGATGAGTATGTACTTTAATTATAGCGATCAGAGTGAGAGTGGAGTCATAATGGACGTCAGTAAACTATTTTTTCTTATACGAAGAATGGATTTTTGACGTTACTCTTTGAAGTAACACTACTTGTAGTAAGTAGTCTCTTTTACTTTAGTAAAGTAGTATTTTTACTGTGAAAAACTTTTTTTGGCGCATTAGGAAAAAAAATGTGAGTGTTTTTTTTTTTATATACGTCATTGCATCTCTTGGCTTAGTGTTTATACATCATCTGTTCGGCCATAGTTAGTTGCCCTGAATGCTGCGCCATTGACGTATGTATACATATTAAGATGTTTATATGTACATATCAATGTAATATGTAATTATCATTTGTGCAAGGTGGTGAACAATCAAAGATAAAAAATGAGATTTTCTTTTGGATAGTGATAAAGAAAAATTTTATCGAAAAATTAAGTCTTATCTCGTTAAAATCTCTAGACTTACATTTGATATAGGATAAAGATTGAAATCCTCATAGGGCTAGGCGGGGACTAAGAATTTTTGTCGCCTACGATCCATACAAAGTTTCAATTTCAAAACATTCTTTATACATACTTGTCTTTTGTATGAGCCAGTGACAAAATTAATATTTGGATGTAATGTCATTACTGTCATATTGTGTTTTAAAAACGCGCTCTTATTTAAAGAACGAGATGCGCACGGATTTGAACCTAGGACTCTTAGAATATGAAGTTGAATAGTAAGCTACTAGGCTAGCAGTACTTGTTACGTGTATATGTAGGTTAGTTTTGGGCACAACACGGCACGGGACGGTCCCTTGATTACTGCTATTGTCCGGCCCCACCTTTTGTCTCAACTGTTAATTGAAACTGAGCTAAAAATGTGAACGGTATTCCGAAGCACTGATTACAACGTCTGTATTGTTTCGCAGGTGTTCAAGTGCTGAATGTAACGTGGTATTTTTTTTAGTTTATCGCATGATTGGCTAGCGTTTGACCGAAATTCCGATTGTCGAAAGTGTAGATGCGTCTAAGCTAAATAATAACCTATTCGCCTTTGTTTTGAAGAGTACTAGATTACATGTGTACGAAATATAGCTGGCAAAGTATTAAATTATTTACGATTTTCCTAGCGAAGAGAAATTCCTAGAAATACACTTTGTTTCCATTTATTGTATAAACATTTCCGGGTTAAAGTGCAATGACCATCCACTCGATTGCTAATAATATATGTACATGTGTTAAATCGAATTATAAATATTCGTCATAATAAATAACTTGGCTAATAAAAAGGTTCATGACCTTGTATTTGTTTACAGATAATATGTTATAGATAACGATAGGTTATCTGTTCAAAAAGTGTAACATTCGTGTTTAAGAATTAAAAAAAACTCGATTCCTAAAGCAACTTGAAATGTAATTTTTTTCCATTTAAAATTCAATTTTCCGTTACGCGTGTAATTCATGCACTGGCTAACAATAATTTAAGAAAAAAATATTCGAAATTAGAATCGAGGTAACACGACATTTAAGTCGGAAAATTATACCGGCATTCAAATAAAAATGTTTAAACAGAACTCATTTACCTAATGTAACGAGTATATTGACAGTTGCAATTTCAGTTCAAACTAAGTGATGGAAACAGCTGATTGCTTCTACGGAAAACCATAAAAACCATGTGACACGTGTGTAGTGTTGCCAGGTGTCTAGATTATCGCGAGGCGTCCCGTTTGTACAAAAGCTTTCATAAAATTTTTTGAATTTGACTGTGTTACCTGAAAAATCAGTTTCAGAACAAATTGATATTGCCCGTGTTATACTTTATCGAATGATCACTTCTCTATCAATGAATATACCTATACGAATAATCATGAGCCATATAAAATCTATTGCCCACCCGCACTTGGCCAGCGTGGCAGACTGTGGCCTTTACCCTCTCAATATGAGAGGAGACCCGTATTCCAACAGTAGAATTGTAAAGGGTTGATAAAAAAATTAAAAAATATATATATATATATAAAATCTGTTCGCTAACTTGGTAAACAGGATGACCACGGCCATTTTGTTATTTTAAGACGACAAGGATAAGAAGACCTGGTAGGGCCATTTCTTAATCTGTAAGTCGTGATTTATGCAATGCATTCTTTTGTTATACTTACTAAAATCTCAGAAACATGCGGATAATTTATTTTTAAGTGAACATCCTCTCCAATAGTCATTTGCATGAGCAGAATAATAGTCTACCCATTTCCGACTTTGTAGAAATCAATAGAACTTCTTAGTTGAAGGACTGTTATAGCTTTCGGAAAACACTCCAAAAAGAATTTCCTTCCGGACGTACAAACGTGACAGAAACGACACTGTTTAGGACTGTTAGGAGTCCAGTTAATGTTGGTGCAACTTTTTCTGACGTGTATTGCATGCACAAATGTACTGCATGTACAACGTGAATCCATGACAATTTATACTCATAATAAAATATCGTTATTATTAATAAACTAAGTTGAATAAAATACATAACAGGATAACATGAAAAATAAATTGTTCTCGGTCTTAAGAGACGGTTTACATGTCACCTATGGCTTCCCTTAGAACCTTCTAAGCTTGATTTATTCGCTTATGTAGGTATCATGTCTACATACACATGTTTATTGGGAAATATATCATATGTAACATACCTTTAAAACATCACTTATTTTATCGTTTCGTTTTTAACATCCGATTAAATTAATGTTCAAATTTCAATCCCGGTTTTTGTTCGCACGAAATCTGGCAACACTACACTCATGCTACCTTTTACGAATTACTCGCAATAAAATATAATGGCGCAAACATATCGAATGCGAAGTGGCGTGTTGTTGTTTGTTTCAAACAATAATACTTTTATTTTAACTTTTGTTTCGCGAACGGTAATTAAAAGTAATGGCCAGTTTTATTGCTGACAAATTCGCGAGCGTTTTGTTAGTCGCTAATTTTTTATAATAAAAATGGCAACTTGTCGGTGTTTGACGAGCTTAACGATCCAAACCATTTGTCAAGGTATGTATTGTTGATCGTAACAGGCAGCTTGTGAGTGGACGGAGGTGATCAAACTTTTTGGTTTTTTTCATGGCGAAGAAGACAGGAGCAACAGTTTAAAGCGTTCACGTCTCGCAATTATTTCATGTCGAAGTTGTCTGAGACTCCACTGGGAATGACAGAAGCAACAAATATTTGACACATAACAATGTACACGTATACTATTACTAGTTTTTATATAAGATTTTTTGTGTTATCTAAGATTCAAATAACGTGGATATAATTTTTACGGATACTGCTATCGACGTTACGAGACACGAAAGTGTAAATATTCATAATCGAGATGAATACAGTTCATGGCTATGTCCGGAAGTTCCTGGTGTATTGACTACCTATTAAATACAATTTAATTGGTCATAAATAGTATTAAGCAATTCTAGATGGTTTGATTGATAGATTAATATTTCTTTCTTTATGCTTTTCATCTTTGGGTATCAATTCCGATGATAGATGTTTGGAAAAATGTAATTTTCAAAATTTAAAAGACTGTTTTACTATTAAATGTTTCGGGGATATTCATACATATGATTATAAATATAACGGCTTCACTCACGTGCGTTCTTTGGGACGGACCGGCCAGTTTCGGACCTGTACGCAGCCGCCGTTTGCAGCGAGGTCGCGGCGGACACTGATTCATGAGCTCACGAGGAAGGCCCTCGTACAGGTCCGAAACTAGTCGGGCCATCCTGAAAATCGCACGTGAGTTAAGCCGGTACATTTATAATCATTAGAAAGACTGCTCCATAATTACACACAATATTGTGGCAATGTAGCCATCATTGCGGTTGTGATAAAATACTATATAAACTATAGCATTGGGTCATTTTTAGTTGCTAATAATAATAGCAGACACATATTTGTATCTTTATGATCTGTCCATGCATAACCCATACTCAGTCCATAGGTTCACGCTTGCTCCGTTTAATATTTTTCTACTCATTCGGTCGTTCCGTACCCAATTAATCGCAGCAACGATTTTGAACTGCATACGTCACTGGATGTTCGAGATTTTTCCACGCTGCTCCATATTTGGGAATATCATAATTGCATTGCATTCCATCCTCTATTCCCTGGGTCGTGTAATAGTTGCAACATGGGACTGCTGTATTATTCTGTATCCCTTCGGGGAAATGCAGGCTTAATGTAATGAGCTATGTTATGTTCATAACTGCATTATTTGAACTAGGTTTTGCTATTCTGATATCCCTTGTGGTCCCTTGTGGCTAATGTTCATGCAGTTTCATGTATGTTTTGTAGGCGAAATCAGACTCAGCTCCGCTCTGACCTCGCGAAGATCGTAGTTCATGAAGAAAATCCTCGGTTAGATTCGAAACTAGACGGGCAGTCCCGGTAAAATACTCTACGCTAAGCTGGTACATAATGTGATTGTGAATGTAGATACTCACAAAGTTTAATATTAAAATTACATATGAGACTTCACTTTATCTTTTTTCGTCAAATGTAGATTATTGTATGATAGTACAATTAATTATAAAAAAATATTTTTGTTGTCCAATAGGCGTTACGTAATATAATGAAGATTTATCTCCTTTGTCTCAATCATTTAGTATTCTAGATCCACTGACCATAACTCTAGGGTACATACATACATTACTCACGCTTGTCTGCCCAATTTTCGGCTTCCGCGTTCTCTTCCCCACTTAATTGAAGCTTCAGGGCTTTTGGGGTTTAATGCATCATCGGAATTAGTGATTAACGGTGTTATAAATATAATTAAATATTGTCAGACCATTCTCGAATATTAAAATCAATTATTTTTAAGATTCACTCAGTGCTTTTTCATAACATACACATATCATATGAAGTCTGCCAACCCACACTTGGCCAGTGTGGCAGATTATATGTTTAACCTTTTTCATTGTGAGACTCGTGTCTGACAGTGGAATGACAAAAAGGATTGATAACAATGGCGATGGTCGAGCTAGTGACCAGATTTTAAGTTCGTACTTTTTTACAGATGCCGAGGTAGTTACACGTGCTTTGGTGTCCGACATTAGATCCATAGTGTATACAATCTGCACTATACGGCATACGTATAGAACGTAACTAGTAACCTTAATATCAAGTTTCCACACGCGTGTAAACGCCTCATGCGGCCCGCGCTCCGTTGAGCAATTACTTAATAACTTCGATGGGCTTGAGTTGTTTAACTTATTAATCATAATCAGCACGTAGTATACGTGAAATAGTTCTCTCCTGGTCACGCTTTTCTGTCTACCAGTTTGCATGTTCTTATAACGGTACTATGTGCATTGAGTTATAGTTTTTGAACAAAGTATAGTTTTATTTCTGTAGATTTTATCATTATTGCCGCATCTCCGACCACTGATACAGGCCTCTCCAGTAGAACGAGTTTGGTCTGCAGTTCTTCGTTTCCCACTACTACCATTCATTGTGCGTATGTTGTTACTCGACCTTGCTGTAATGGTGTTGTGAATAATAGCTGAGTAATATGTTAAATACGGCTTAAATCACGAACGATTACACGTTTTGATCTTGAGAACTACGTGGGAGTTTTTGAATCAATTTAAACAGGGCAGTGCCTTATGAACGTTAAAATGTGTTGAAGATGTTATATAAGTTATTCGATTTATAACAACATACGAGTATGTGGATTAAGTCTGAGACAGTTCGGCAATCTCAGAGCTTTTCTTAGGTGCGGAGCAAGAGCCGTTTAAGCTTTATGGAAGTAAGGCGTGACTTTGGGGATTGCTGAGAATGACATAGTAGTCTATGTTTATCTTTTAAAGTTGACCCACGAAAACAGAGAAATGTTATTAAAAGTTCAATTAAAGTGCCTCACAACGGTCAACCTAACGGTCTACCGCGGAGATGGTTCCGATTAGAGTGGAAATCCAGTCAGGTGTTTTAATGATATATGTACGTACATATTTGATTGTTTCATGTCTGGTCATTTGTGCACATTTTTATATATTGTGTTGAGTCTGAAGGTTTATTATTGTTTTAACATTACCGTAACATTTTCACCTATCCAATTGAATAGCCACAGTAACCTTATTACGCTGGTGTATATGCATACGGACGCAGCGCTCATTGCGCGTCGCGCTTCGTTGAGCGATGTTCGGCCCATGCGCGGTCGCACCCCACTCAATTACCGCGTTGATAGAGTTGGAGTTGTTTATAGCGTCATCGGACTTTGCGATTGATGCGATTAGCATGCACATACGTACCTAATATTACAAATATAGGTAAATGGAACAGATACAGTTCATCTTTATTGACTGTAACTTACAAGTGTGTAAATTTGCCGCTCATGATTCGCGTTTCGTTGAATGATTCTTGGCACTTTTGCTTGCCTGCGTATATCGAAATGATATTTTGGGTGAATTTCGGCGATAGATTATTGTCAAGCTAATTTAAATTATGAGAATTATGAGAAAATTTAGAAACATTATTACTTTTCTGCTTTATGTTTTTTATGTAGGTACTTTAGATTTTTTATTTATATGGTGGTGTATTCGGAAAAATGTGATCTCCAAGTAAATGTATATTTTGTCTGAGCTGACTCATGAGTAGCTTTAGTTTATAACGGTTGTCAGACGGGTGTCATTGACAGTTTGAATTTTGAGACAAGCAAGCTTCAATATTAACAATGACTTGTATCCTAATACATCCGCAAGAAATATTTCTGTGAATGTAAGCCATATAATAATTAGTTTGGTAGTTTATTGAAAAGTAATATACGTCTATTAACTTAATACCATACTTATAAACTCTAATCATTGCAGGTTTTGCTTCAAATATACTGCAGTGCCATTTAAACAGCGAATCGGAACGACTAAGACTAACAATATACACCTTCGTCGCCGCGTCAATCAATATACACCTTTGTGGCCGTGTCAATCAATATACGCCTTTGTTGTAGACCAGATAAACCACATCCACCCCTATTGGTCCACTCAGTATTGTGCAGTGGAATTGTATCAACATACTTGGTAAATAATTCGAGGGGGCGGAGTACGGTGATAAAAAATAAACTGGCAATTCATTTCTTTCCTTTTCATCGAAAACATGCACTTCTAAGAACACACTACATAGGAATAAAAGAGATTGGTTACTGATGCTGATTTCTTTCCGAGAGTTTGTGATTTGATTTCCAGCCAGGTCATATTTTTGTGTGATGTATACGATGATGTTCTATGGCTAGGTGTAAAATTATCCATGTTATTAAGATACATTAAAATTTATTTGTAGTCAGTCTGGTCAACACAGTACAAGCTTTGTCTAATTTGGGTTTATATGGGCAAGTGTGAGCTGCCCAAGATGTTATACATCATCATAGGCAATCACCATCAATGTACGCTGATATACGCTACCAAAGAAAGCGTCGTCAGACGCTGTTACGGATCATCAAAGGAGAAGTTGTCACTTGAAAAAGATAACGAAATACTAATTTAATCAACATCGTCACCATCATCACCCTTATCCCGCTTATCATTCTAATGTTGGACATGGCTCTTCTCTCAGAACGAAAAAGCTTAAGGCTGTAGTCCGCCACGTTGAGTAAGTACGGGTTGATAGATTTACTGCTGAACAAAAAAAAAATTACTGTCTGTGGTTTGGAAAGTCTTCCATTTTTAAATTTTTTGTAACCGAATGTATCAGGCGTCTCTCGGTTCGGTTCGTGTGGTCTCGACGTGTGTGTATCTTCATAATATAAGCAGTGCTAATACATAATTTCGGAACCCTGGCCCACGTTCCTTCTTTATTTTTTTATCACGTTCTCTTGGAAGTACAGCCGGCAATTTATTACGTCTTCATTCGGTGTCGCTCTCGCCCAGACGTTTAAGGATCGTCGCACACCGAACGATTTATATTTATTTATCTAACTATTACCAAAAATATATCATTGTGATTGGAAATTACTATAAAGTGTAGTGTAGTAAACGTAGTGTAGGATGCCATCTGGCTCGGCAGGATGATGATCTGCGAAAGGCAGAAGCTAGTTGCGGCAAGCTGGGGACGCTCGAATGGCGCTCATAAGGAGAGGCCTATGTCCAGAATTGGACCGAGAAAGGCTGATGTTGTTGTATAAAGTGTATATTGCAGTAAAATACATTTCATACACTTAATTCGTTTGTACAATAAAAAACAACATTAAGTATCAAAATGCAGAGTGCACGTTAATTTAAGAACATATCGCCGTTTTTGTTAAGGTGTACAATATATATTTTAAGTTAAGATATACGTGTACATATATTTTTTGTTGCTGCAATTATTTGTATTTTTACCTCGAACGTACCTTGCGTTTAAGAATATAATTTTTATTTGCATATACATTAGCGAGTTGCACGTTATTAAATTGTAATTATAGGCAGTAGACTGGTGAATATTTTTTTTAAATAAAGATTTTTCGATTATTAACAACAATAATACATTAAGTAACAAAAAATTTGCGCAAGTGTAAGTGTACAATAAACTTTAAATAAATTCGTTTGTAATACTGTGGACGATTGATTTTTGTAATTTCGTCGTTCCCAAGAATTTTGTTGATTCACAGTGTA
>DWMG01003123.1:0-12292 GCA_018244855.1 Elbella merops
ATTGTCAATCCGTCCCGATAAAGAAGGGCTGATATCATTAATGCAATAAATCATACCCGCACTCGGAAACTTTCCATTCCGAGGCCCCATTATATTTGATGGCATGATGTCACCGAAGCACTTCCTCATTCCACAATAACCGCCATTTTCGAATTTTTCTCTCAACACAACACACCAACGTAGTTTATAGTTGGCCGTTGTTTTTTTAAACGCTAAACTTTTACCCACCCATTACGAGTATGTCATTTTTATACCGAGAGCGTTTTGTTTGTGCTAACATGTAACCGACGAAATTAAAAATAACTTTTCGGTACGCTCGTAAATTGTTTCCCGTTTTATACAGTGACATTAACATTTTTTAAATTGAAAATGTACATATAAACAACTCGTATAAAAAATTTAATTAATGACTTTATGAAATTAAAATTATATATGGTATTTAAAATTATGGGACTCCGTATTTAAATCCTTTCAACCCTTACAGGTTATGTGATATACTCTAGGTCCAAAGTACAATCTTAGAAGAATTTAGACTATTAGATTTAAAGAATTCACAAGAAAATTTTTGACTATTATTCATTAATACAAATTCATCTAGTACATAATAGAGTCCATAATAAGCGTTAATAAGCCTCGTATGACTGTTAGATACAAACTGCATATTAAAATCAGAGTCATTTTTAAATCTGTAGAATCCAATGATGATGCTATGACAATACCAACTCATATTGCAGCAATTTAAACATGCGATATGTAAAAACTTTGCCGAAGCAGATATTTCCCGCCAATATAGTTAATATAGAGAATATTACCCTATTCTTTACTAGCGAAAGCCGCAAAAACTAATTGCACAACTTTCACATACAAACTGAACGCAATGGTCAGCTAATATCGCGCGAAATATGCATGGAAAAGGTCTTCTGCTGGGTTATCTCGGGGAAAAATGATTAGGTGGGCAGTGTCCGAGCGGGCCTCGGGGGAAGTAAGTTTGATTGCTCCGCAGACTTCATTCCAGTCACACTTGTTTGTGGCGGAATGAATACATTATTCTAGAACGCCTGGTTTTATCATTAGACTTCAGCATTTCTAGTATATCCTTGTAACATCCAATTATTTTTAATGATAACTCGTTTATTATGCCACCGTTGAAGACAAGTCTCTTAAAGTAACAAAACTTGGGGCCATAATCTGCCAAGCTGCTTAATTACGTTAGTTAAAGGATTTAAAAATACCCAATTGGAATTTTTTTTTTTTAAGTTGTAAATATGTTACTATCAATATTTATAGAAAACTGAACCATTTTCTTTGTTTCTTTACATAAGACTAGGTTTTATTAACCTTCTCATAAGTTACAATCAAACATTCGTAAAGAGCGATGTCTCAAACAGAAACCTGCAAGGTACACAGCTAAACACAATTAATTTCTTGACTATCAAAATAATCCTAAATTGAACTAAGATATAATAATTTCACCAATACCAATTCAACGTACCTGAATGCGGAAAATGTAGTCTTTAAATATTTGATTTAATCTGGTCTAAGCCTAAAACATGCTTGACTGTCATTTATTAAAGCCGAGTTGATGTCTAAAACTTTATGTTTATTTGCAGACGTTACCATGACGATGCGTATCCTTTTGACGGGCGCGGCTCAATCCTCGCTCATGCATTCTTCCCCGGCACGGGACGTGGCGGCGACGCTCATTTCGACGACGATGAGCTGTGGCTGCTGCAGCCAAGGAACGATGATGAAGAAGGTACATTCTATGATACTACCAAAATTTCCTATATATTTGACATTTGACAGATATTATATTTGACAAATATTTATATTAATATTAGACAAACTCCAATAAACCTGTCTTCTAAATAGTTTTATATTAAAATTTAATTCAATTCAAATATTTTTTTAATTTCGGTATCACCGAAATACTAAATCTATTAAGTAGTGAATTATTTGATTAATATTAATGAACGTATCAATGTGTATATGAAATTAAATATCAATTTAATTTCATACATACATAGCACATATGTACATACATAGATAGAACATAGTACATTGAATATATATTTTACAGCACAATTAAAAATGTCTGAAAACATTATCTTTCTACGTTTCTATCTTTTTGTAACATCCATTAATCGTGTGTCGACACATAATTTTTTCCGTGCCCTAATCAGGCCGTATGATGAAGTGCCCAACCTTCGAACAGATGACGCGGCGCTCCGGTTATCTCGGCGGCCACGAACACAAAGGCACCCGATCGTGTCTATAACGGTCCTAACGGCCACCTTGTCCGACAGTATTCTAAACCGAATGTACCCAGATTGCCGAGAATCTCTTTACCTACTTTTCTTAGGTTATTCACGTCTGTTCGGTTTCGGTTTAAAAGTCTTTATTTCTTATAAGTAAAATGATGAGTGAAATCTATGAGTATTTTTGTTATCTTAGCATTTTCAAAACTTACATTAGTTACATTAACTTTTATTTTATTTATTTATTATTTGAGTATTTTATTTTAGTATCGGTATTAGACGTTTAAAAACTATTAGTTATATGTATATTTATTTCTTAATTCATTAATTATGATCTCCAAGAGAAGATTGACTAGAACTTTTCAAAAGTATGACCAAAACAAACACAGTCACTTAAGTTTATATAATAAATTCGAAATAAATATCTGAATGAAATAACAAAGCGATTCAGTGCGATCCGTTAGCTGTACGTTTTTCACCATTATCCATATCAAAACCCCTTCATTTTAATCAATACATTAAAACGGTTATTTCACCTCGAAAGTTCATTTTGAAATGAACGTGTCACGTGATGTGACATTTTGACACGCGAATGGCAGGTCGGCGCAGGGGTTAAAACACGCATAACAAATACCATCGACAATTATCATCGACATTACATTATCACATAAATGTCATCGTCAAAGCTCTTCGTGAAATAAAATCTACATTAAACATTAATCGCTTGCAATATATAACAAGAGATCGATCGTTGTATCATAATCTACATTATCGCTTAATTAACTAACAAAATTGCATCGCAAAATGATGTAGGTATATGAAACAACGCCGCATATATCATTTTCACACAGTATCAATGTAATCGCGTTTCACATGTACACAGTACAGTAAATGTAAAACTGTAGGCTATAGTGTAGCAGCAACCCGATACTAGGGCCAACCGCAGCGATACGACACGCTCTACGGCCCTGTGCTGAAAGTCCTACCAGCAGACACTAGCCTATGTTGCACCGCAAACGTGATAATTTACACGTACATCGGTACATCGGATACACGGACACTTCGTAATGGTTCCGGTTAGCCACGTGTAAACATTTACACATTGGATTGCACCAAACACGTAAATACATTTTACAATGCAAAGCCGGATGGCTGTGCTTGCGAAATGCAAACGGTTTTAATAATTATATTGCATTTGTTACAGGTACCTCGTTGTTCGCTGTAGCTGCTCACGAATTCGGACACTCGTTAGGCTTAAGTCACAGTTCAGTTAAAGGAGCCTTGATGTTCCCCTGGTATCAAGGCATTCAACCGAACTTCGTTTTGCCTGAAGATGATCGGAATGGAATCCAACAGATGTATGGTGAGTTTACTCATGCCAAAGTAATCTTGTGTAATGGATTCCTACACGGTTGTTGTATTTAGTCTCTAACATAAATATTTTTTGCAGGTCCCAAAGTTCAAAAAACGTGGGCAAAAATACCTTACTATCGGCCTATAGAAACGCCACCTCCACCCACTACTACCACGTCTACTACTACAACTACTACAACCAGGAGACCATATATTCACCAGCAACACCCTGGAAGGCATCCAAATCATCGTCCATATACTCCATACCCCCGCGCCCCTAGTCGATATCCCACTTATTATCCAGAAAGACCAAGCTATCCGGAAAGACCGAGCTACCCAGAAAGACCTAGCTATCCGGAAAGACCAAGTTACCCGGATAGACCAAGCTATCCGGAAAGACCGAGCTATCCTGAACGACCATCATATTACCCAGAACGTCGCCATTACAACGCGAGTGAAGAGCATCCTCGACGAACAAACCACCACTACCCACGTACTACGGAAACCACAACTCATGCTACCACTTACAGGCCACGTTATCCCCACCTTTCTCCCGAGTATCCCAGTCACCCGCGACAAAACCACCCAACAGATCCCGGACAAGATTATCCAAAGAAAAAACCATATTATCCCGTGAAAACTACGACTGTCAAACCTACGCCTCCGTCTGATGTCCCAGATACTTGCAATACAAATTACGATGCGGTCGCTCTCATACGCGGAGAGCTTTTTATATTCAAAAACCGGGTGAGTTAAAGCTAAACTAATATGAACTTTACAAGTTTTTCCAAATAAAATTACTAAAGGGACAGATTTAACTATACTTTGGTAGTTACGAGTACATGAGTATAATATAATATGAGCATCAATATGCTTTTACAGTATCACTGGAGGATAGGCGCAGATGGGCGGTACTCTGGTTACCCCATTGAAATATCTAGGATGTGGACAGGACTACCAAGGAACCTCACCCATGTTGACGCAGTTTATGAAAGACCCGACCGTAAAATAGCGTTTTTCGTAGGTACGTGTAAAAGAGATATATATGTATTATTGTACTGTCAAACTATTGCGATTTTATTTAGGTTTCAATTATTTTGTTTTTACTTTTCTAGGCAAACATTTGTATCTATTTGATTCACAATATCTAATGCCCGGATATCCGAGAACCTTATCTAGGCTCGGTTTGCCTTCGAGTTTAGAAAAGTTGGACGCCGCTATGGTCTGGGGACATAATGGCAAAACATATTTCTACAGTGGAACGATGTATTGGAAGTAAGTGTTCACTAAAATTAAAAAAAAAGTAATATCACGCAAGTAATCTCCCAAAAAGCAGGCAGAGCAATGTAATACACTACCTCATAATAAAAAAAAAAAAATCTAAAAAAATCTTGTAAAACATAATACATCAATTAAGTTACAGGACTTTTATTGCTTCTTGATTTTAGAACATTCGTTTAATTATTCATTTTAGATACGACGAAGACGTAGGGCGCGTTGAGCCCGACTATCCAAGGGACATGGCGATGTGGAAAGGTGTCGGCTACAACATCGATAGTGTATTCCAATGGAAAGACGGTAATATCCTATTCCTATCCGGTAATATCCTATGTAATATCATATAATATCTCATCATTATTGTATGCAATTTATACCTAATGAATCTTTGCAACAATATAGTTTTTATTATGAAAATGACTAATGAGTTTTGCGTTCGTTTTGGTCCACAGGAAAGACGTATTTCTTCAAAGGAAAAGGCTTCTGGAAATTCAACGACTTGCAAATGCGTGTTGAACATGAAAAGCAACTTCCATCGGCACCGTTCTGGATGGCATGTCCGGAAGAGCGACCTGGGCGACGAGCGCCCTTCCGTGGACCTCCAGCTCCAGGCTCCACTCTCCGTTCCCCAAGCTCCTCTGCCACGTATTGGAAAAACAACCTCCTATTCAGCTTAACATCCTTACTATTAGTTCTTACCACGTATCTCCGGATTGCCTGAACTGGTCAAACTTTGTCCTTCATTTTAGACATTTATAACCATATATTTTTTAATAAATATACATAAATTGATACGCATTTCTAATGCAACAGTACATATCGTCGACGTCTGAGTTAGATTAAAATGACACTGTTGCGCAAACAATGCACTGCCTGTTTAGTATTAAACGAAAGCCTATGTATGTATAAAACTATTTAGCATAATTGTAGTGATGAGGCATTTTTTTTGTAATATTATTATTGTATGTACATTTTGATCTCAACATGATCGAGTGCTTGGTTTTTATGATATGTAAGGTACATAACACCACCCATTGAGCTTCTGTACAGTTTGTATTGTCTTTCGATGTCAGTATTTAGTGTTAAAAGTAAATTATTTTTGTAGGAAAAATATAATCTCCAATAATCTGTACTTTCTCTAAAATTCAATGAGTATGTATCTATTTTAACACATAGGTATTATATGTAAAATTGATGTATCTAAATTTGAACCAGTCGAGCCAGCAGAATGCCTTAACTGACATAATATTTTCGAAAGAGTCTTGTCCTTTCTTAGACAAAGTAATCTTGTAAAATATTTATTTAACTTTAAGCTATGCTAATAAACGATTATTATAATTTAATAACCAATGTTTAAAAGATATGTTCATAACTTTTTTTACATATAAAACAAAGCTAAAATTTCTTTTTCTTCTTTCTGTACTCACATAAACATATAGCATAATTAAATAGGTATTAAGAGAATGACATTGTGTGTGGATTGTATGAGATATATTATGAAGCTGCAGTAAGTTGATTTGCAATTTAGTATGGAATGAAAACTTCATGGAGTGAAAATGGTGCTTTCATAGTTAGTTACTGTACAGAATAAATTCACGTTAAATATTTTTGTATTTACCTCTTATGTTTGTAACATTCTTCATAGCTGGTAATGTGGCCACATTTAAAAAATCTTTCCTTGTATTTGGAAATGTAATCATAATATGCATGTTAATAATAATATTGTGCAATGAGCAAAAAAATATATTATAATTGTAGGATTACATATAAATACTTATAAGAATGATAGACCTAAAATATAATAAGGCAACTGAGTTGACTTGTATTTTAAATCATTTTTATACCTCTCAAGTCGCTCATACACTAGATTCTTAGATAGATATATATAAGATTTTTTACAATTTCTTTGGTCACAAATAATTTAATAATAACTGTGATATTTACTTTTATAAAATATGCCATAAATAAAATTGGCAATAAATGAACTTAAATTTTCGTCAACTTAAATCTAGTACTACTCATGTAACCACAACAGTTTTGAAGTAAATTTTGTATAAGCAATGTGTTTATTATCCAATGAAAATAAAGAGTTTTCTATGAGCATTTGTTGTTTTATTACCAGTTTTTTTTTAGTCCTCTGATATATAAGTCTACATTTTAATAGTATTTAAGGCGCCTGCAGTTTATAATTTTATCTTATACTAGCGACCCACCCTGGCTCCGCTCAGGCATCATTCGGATTTAAAAAACTTCTTGAATTAGTTTGATTAAAAAATCATTGTGGTATTTTAAAACCCGTATGTCCAAATAATATGCAGTGAAAGAAAAAAATCTCATATACTTTATAGATGTGCCTATAAATTGGGTTATTTTTACAAAAATTAATTAATTTTTGATAATATGACCGATTAAACATTGTCTAATGATTCAAATTTTCTAAAATATTTTAAACTCATTTTGTAAATATTTTGTAAATATAATGTTGTTTTACAAATATGTGCATATTACTTTGTTCTATCATAGATAGTAATATCAGTGCATGTGATGTAAGTAATTTTATAGGTCTTTTATTCACACTGGGTTATATTATTGAAATTTTCATGAGGGTCATAATTGTTTTTTTTTAATAAAATATAGCCCAAGGTCACTGACTGATAATGTGGCAGTCTACTGGTGTGAGAATTTTTAAAATTGGACAATTACCTCTTTATGATGTTAGTATAGATATAAATAAAATGATAAATGTATGCCATTGTGCATGCATCACACAAAAGCCTCTGGATAGATATTGATATTTTTTTTTTTAGTTTTACTTATCTTCATTTAATGTAGTTATTAAACTTTTAACATGTTAAACACCATCACGATTTTGATATTCTTTCACTGAGGCCACAGGGGACACTGGTGTCCGACAAGATAAAATCTGTTCGAGCCATGGGGGTCACACGTGACCGCAAGCTACATTGACGATTACTTCACTTGTTTTCAATTATGGTTACAGCTAGATAGAAAATTTACATACAATATGATCGGTGTGGCCTAGGAGACCATGATTTTTACCTTAGCTCGTGAAAACATAATGTTGGTATGTATATAATATGTATATACAAAGAGGACATCAAAATCGTGATGGCGTTTAACGTTTTAAATTTCATCATAACTTGTGATAACTTAAAATTTATGTAAATTATAACTATAATTCTATTGATTAATGACATAACACAATGTTTTTAATTTTGACCAAACACTAAAATTGCATAATGGCCTGTGCACAAAGTATAGTGCCAGAACATGGTTTCCCCCATGGCGTTTAACATATTAAGAAATTGCATTTTTCACTCACTTCTCATGATTCTATACTCAAAGAAACCATAGGATCTAGAAAGTCTAGAAGCAGGTTCAGCTATGTCTAATAGGCAAGGCCTATATGCCCCTGTGTGCCATATAAAACTCCAGTTAAGTGAATAAATGGACGGAAACATACTTGTAATTTCTACATCCTCCATTTGCATTACATACTTGCTCAATAGGAGATTGATTTCTTATACATATGTAATAAAAGAAAAAAGAAGAGCCGAAGATCTAGCCCATTGTCAGTGCTATGGTATTGGAGAAGCTTATGTCTAGTGGTAGACAATGACAAGCTGATAATTAGGATGATAATGATAATGTTAAAAAAGGATTATTTTTTATAATTGTCTCTATTTAATTGGCAAAAGTCATGTTTACTAAATTAACACCATTATTATACACTTTCTTCAGTCCTAGATACTTGATAAAAATCAGGCATAATAGTCAAGGAAAAAAATGCAAATTTTTAATTAAAAACGTTTACTAATTAAATAACAATATTTACAAGTTGATTTGGTAGCTGTTTCATTGCTCGGTTTCTTTAAATCCTAAATTTGACCAGTCTTCTTTAGCCATCAGGTTATGCTCCATTCTGCATGCTAAGTATTCTTTAGCCTCTAACCGACACAAGGAATTATTGTTGTTATTATTCAATAAACAAGCCATATACCTGTTCATAATTTTCTTACACAATCCATCATGATCCAATGGAAAACTTCCCTTATCAGGCGGCGTTGGGATAAATTGTTTTTGGCCGAAAGTCATTGCAGTCGACATTTTTTATTACAATATTAATAACGTTTAACTCAAATAGGTGGTAAATCAGTACTGTTTCAGATTCAAGATACATAAATACCTCAATATTTACAGTAAAAACAATTCACTGCAAAACTCAACTAGCAGCTATCAAATTAAATTACTTGACAGCTTATTTTTTTTGGCCATAATTTTGACTTTACAGTTCGACTTTTTTGCCACATATTTTTGCTACTATTTAAACAACACACACATAATTATTTAAACACATTTATCTTACAAGACAGTTTTTATAGATATGTAGTCTCTTGTATTAGGTAAGTTTAAAAAATAATTAAAAGGTAAAGGTTTTATGTTACTACTATATATACATAAGATAATTTTCAAATATATAACTTTTACAATACATCAACTTGATGTACCATATTACATTCAGTAACAAACTGTTAATAATACGCATTGGAAATCATACGTATTTTGTAAAGTGGTACCCAAGCCCAGTATCATTGCCAAACAAAAATCTGACAGATTGAAATACATTTGTCACTAGTGTCAGTGTCAAAGATCTACAAATGTCAAATCCATAAAACACATGGTAAACCTGTATGTTTATGGACCTTGTACTGTATACCCGGGATTATTTTTTATTTTCTAAGTTAAAACGACGTTAAATACACCATTACACAAATTTATAACTCTTGTTTGCTTTACGAAGCAGTGCTAACTATAATCGGTATTTTTAGGAGTTTTGTGTTTCAATACATGTTGCATTCAAGTTTGAATCATAGAAATGTCGCGACTTATAGTGAAAAACTTACCAAATAAAGTACAGTATACATAAAGGTATTTAAATGAATATTATTTTCGCTTGAACAATATTCTGATATGTTACCTATGCTTTTAGGTTACAGTTGAAAAACTTAAAGATATCTTTAGCGAAAAAGGTGAGATAACAGATGTACAGTTAAAATATACTAAGGATGGCAAATTCAGGAATTTTGGTTTCGTGGGATTCAGAACGGAAGAACAGGCAGTGGCAGCCAAAGAATATTTTGACGGTACTTGTATAAACTCCTTGAAGATCAATGTCCAGATCTGTAGTAACCTTGGAGACGACAAAAAGCCTAGAGCCTGGAGTAAATATGCACCAGACAGCACGGCATATAAAAAACTCCACCCAAATAACATTGAAACCTCTAAAAATGCTAAGAAAAAAGAGAAAAAAATTGAGAAAAACAAAGACAAAATTAAAAAGCTTCTGAGAAAGGTAGGTAGTTAATTAATAGCTCTGTAGTTACTTTTAATTTGATATAAAGTATATTTTATTAATAAACATTAGAGAGATACTTGTCATGATTGGAGGCTAAATAAATTTAGAATTCTACTCAGTATAGGGTAATCAGACATGTACTCAGTACTAATAGCCAGACAGTATACATTTTACTATAGGAACTTTAAATAAAACAATGTGTATTTCCAATGTAAGTCCCAGGGTTCCCTAAGTTACACGAAAAAGCACAATCATGATACTTAAATGGGTTTGACCATTTACATTACTACAAAAGAATCATTTATGTGAATTTTAAACAGTTTTCAATACACATATATTCTATATTTTTCAGTATTATTATATTCTATATTATTCAATATTAACTAGAATATGTAAACCGATCTGTGTGTAATATTTTGTTGAATATTTTATAGCATAAAGAAGACCCATTGTTTGCAGAATTCATTGAGGCTCATGTCAATGACCAAACTGCATGGATAAAGGAAGCATTAGAGCAAAGTGACAAGAGTGAAGAGGACAGTGGGGTAGAGGATGAGGAAATTAATAGCACAGTGCCAAATAAATCTGCAGATGATAACATTGAAACACCCACAGAGAAAAAAGTAGCTGACAAACAGATTAGCGACCTTGAAGTAAGTTAAAATCCAATTATTTTAAATGATACATAAACTTTTGCCCAACACTGAAAAGAAACTGTTTTTACATTTAGTGTGCATAGAGTTGGTTAGACTGCCTCATTGATAGATTGGTTGCAAGCACAACTGCTGATTGGGAGGTTGTGGGTTCAAATTCCCCTTGTCGGGTACTATCAGATTTTTCTAATTTAGAATTTCTAGTAGTGACTTGGAGTCTGGAGCTGTGCCTGGTATATGGCAATAATCTCACCACCATTCCATGGGATTTAAGTGTAACTGGTGAAACATGGGAGTGTACTACACTCCTCTGCCTACCCCTTCGGGGATTATAGGCGTTATTTTACATATGTTTTTAATAATACATAATGAGTTGACAAATTAGTTTAAAGATTATTTAAATAATTTATTTGACAAACATGCAGTTTATTATTGTGTTATTTTAATAAGCTGTTAAACCTAGTTAGGTTTTACAAGCTAATAAAATATTGCAGTCATAAATGTATATAAAATAATATGAATTATTTTGTTTTCAGTATATGAAACTATTGATGAAAAAGGTTGAAGGAAAAACAGAACAAAACCAGGGGAAGAAAGAGGAAGATACAGTAACTAAAAAAATTAGAAATAGACCTCTGTTTTATGTAAAGGTAAACTTAAGTATCCTCGTAATAAATTCAAACCAAAAAATAAAATTTAATAATCCAAAATTTCTTGTTTTGAAAGGTGCTGCTAGCATACAATGTTAACATAGCCTATTTTCTTGAACTAAACGTTATACACTTTGTAGATAACTGGTCTACCATTTAAATGCAAGAAGAAAGACATTAAAGAATTTTTCAGACCATTAGTGCCATTTTCAATCAGACTGCCGTTGGGGAAGTCAAAAAAACTCGCTGGCTTCTGCTATGTAGGTTTCAGAACAGATAAGGAATTGAAAAAGGCTGTGAACAAGGATAAATTATTTATTGGTAAGTCCGAATTTCACTCTCTCTAACTGAAGATAATTATATAATATTTTTAAGAAAAGTGTTTATTGAATGTTAATGATATTTTTTAGTTGTAAATAAGTGTTACTATAGCCACATTCTCAATTTTGGAAATCATTGTGATATGGTAAAGAAAAATATTGGGCAGATAAATTATTTACTCAGTATGTCACTCAGTAGTCAGTTTTTCTTAATGCACCTTCTTTATTTTCGTTACTAGCGATTGTATTTGCCTTCTTTCATTGTTCATATCATTTTATAGGCAACCATCGTGTTCATGTCCATAAATATGAAAACCTTGAAAAAAAGATGACTGAGGAAGATGAGCAACGTAATATAAAAAAACGGCAACAGGTAAACATACCATCTAATTTAAAAATACAT
>DWMG01003124.1:0-12292 GCA_018244855.1 Elbella merops
ACGATTTCAACTAAATCGCACTATTCGTATGCCGCGTTAGGGAACTTTGTTCCAAAATTTATTTTTACTAAAATAATCTCCAACCACGATAAAACTGTAAGACGTCAATGTAGGTAGTATATATCCAATGTATGAAACTAATAACGCTTTGCATTCTTGAACACATCCTTTCATTCCGAGTAAACGCAGATGTGTCTGGGGCGAATTATTTAGTAAATTTAACAGACCGTTTACACATCGAATTCCAGGATGAATGGGGCGTTCTTCCTGTAAAACAAAAGACACGCATCTCGGTGGTAAAGCTGTGTTGCATTTAGCCTGAACGTGCCATTGTCGGTATGGTATTCGGACGTCCTCTCGATCTCAAGTTCGAATTCCGCCGAAGTCCCCAGTACGCTTTGGCAAACTGTACGCTTGGACTGGCAGCACCTTAGTTTCCAATTACATTGTCAAACTGTGAAACTATTACGTTGAGTTTATCTATAAACTGAACAGCATAATTCCATTCGGTTCCAATGGGCTGTGAGGTACAACAATATCGAAATATCTCAAACAATTATAATGTAGGTATTCTCAATGTCACTTTTTGTTGCTTATGAATAGCGTTGTATTCGAAATGCGCAAGTATTAATAATAATTTAACGATATCAATTTAGTGAAAGAAATAGTTTGTGACATCTCAAGTTATAATTAATACTATTTTATTACCGTGTTTCGTCACCAGGTGTTTCTTGTGGGATAAACAAAGAGCTGTATAAAAATAGGCACGTGCCATATAAAAACTAAGTAGTAGGTACATATTAAGTATATTATGTAAGTAACTCTTATAAAATATTTAGAAAGTTATATAAATGAAAAAAGAATGTCACCGCTACATAAATACGAAAGTTAGATATGAATCAAATGTAACACAATAATATTAGACATCGGTAATAAAAAGGAACAGCGCACCGTAGCGAATCGTAGAATCTCTTTTGGCTGGGGTGAAGAAAATTTAACATTGTAATTTATTTTTATAGTCACGGGGAACGCAACAACCACTTCTGCCTGGTATAAAATAACCACATGGGTACAAAAAAATAGGGGGCGATTTTCGAGAATGTTCTAATATTTAAAGCGATAACAAGCGTAACGGTCCAATTTAATCTACCAAACATTGCAGTGTTGCCTTAAGTAAATATGCAGATGAAATTTACGAAAGTAAACTAAATCTTAGTGATTTCATTAAACAAAATGTTTATTTTGCTTTAGTAACTTTTAGCTCAAAACACAACGTATTACTTATTTTTTAAACGAAACCCTAAATTCTTGGATAATAAGAAATCCGCTTATCACAATTGAAAGTGTCACGGAGTATAGGTTAATCTTGGATTAGACTATAACATAAATAATTTTGGACTTGTTTCTAAATTAGCCCACTGATATTCGGTA
The DNA here is from genome assembly GCA_018244855.1 of Elbella merops. Taxonomy (NCBI): domain Eukaryota; kingdom Metazoa; phylum Arthropoda; class Insecta; order Lepidoptera; family Hesperiidae; genus Elbella; species Elbella merops. The sequence goes on from DWMG01003124.1 coordinate 1,432, forward strand.
AACTACTTAGTCTAGATTATATAATAATATGTTATTTATGATTCGAATTATAAACAACGATATCTTCGTTGTGTCGATTTAAGTCTCATTAGTCTCGTATTAAGACCTGGCACACACCCTCTCATTAATTGTGTTTTTAAAGTTAAATATGCATATAAAATATAAATAATGATGCAAGAAAATCTCAATAGAAAACCTAAACGTGCCTATTAATTAACCGTAATGTTTTATAAGGCGTCAAGTCTGCCAACCTACGCATGTATGTATGTGGAAAATGTGGCCGACGATGACTTTCACAAATGAACGAACAGCGGTACGGCAAAGGGGTAATGATAACGATGTCTCTGATAATATATATTGATAATATCTCTGATAATTAATACACACTATAAAAATATGTCCCTGCATAGATTGATTAGTGAATAACAATTCATTAGTAGGTACTCTTGACTGATTCATTGGTCGAGTGATTGCATAAGCGATTGTGATCAAGAGATCCTGAGTTCGATCCCCAGGTCAGGTTATTATAGGTTTTTTTTAATTTGAATTGTAAGTATTTACCTTAAGTCTGAATCTATGTCTCGCATATGGCAATAAACTCACGCCCGACTTTATATTGAGATGTAAAACATAACAGGTGATTTGTGGGAATGTACCTACAACTATACTTTGCTATCTCTTCGAGGAATACAGGCATGAAAATGAATAAAATCATTTGTATTTTACTGATAAACGTGACTTTCTTTTCGGTACAAATTGAAGGATTTAGTCACCGCTTCACTTCCATTTTGCATTATAATACCACAACCGCCTTTACAAGGAAGAATGTTCATAATCTTGGGTCAGTCGTCCTCATGAGAACTGCTAGGGTAGGGAAGGAGTTTTCGAGGCCCATAATACTCACCCAGCACCACTAGCGTCGCAGCATGGAACGATTAATCTAGCCATCATCAGAAAAGCTTAGTGTCTAGCCTAGTGTATCGGGAGTGGTAAAACCCGTTCAGGGTTTCTAATAACCTTCAAAAATAAACACTTAACGTGACCTCTTAACCATGGAAAAATTCATGAAAACCTATCACGGTTCGTTAGAAAACCACCACGAAAATGCTACCGAATTTCATATTTACTATGTTTTATATTTATTAAAAATATATTTTAAACGTTCTAGTGGGTCATACTAATTAAAGCAAAATATGCGTTCACAAACCATGAAATTCGTTTTCCGCTCCGATGCAACTGCAAGTGAAAACGCCGTTACAATCAAAGGGCGCAGAACATGAACATTTTTTCAAACGTTCAGAATATTCAAAATCAATTATAATATATGACTTTTTATATTAATATTTCAAATTTATATTTTAACAGTAATTGAAACAATTTAAAATAATGTTTTATTTATAAAGAAACAAAATATGCATGTTTTAGTGGAAAACTCCAAAATGTTTTACAAAAACTAAAATGGTTTCCTTGTATACATGACATACAAATGTATGTTTGCATACTGTTAAATAAGGTTTATTTAGAAAAACCTCGCATACCACATACCATTCTTTAAACCGAAACATGTCAGAATTGAGCATGTAATATTGCAAAATGCATTCGAAAGTTGACAATTAAAACCACCGCGAATACATCAAGTTCGAACTAATTTACGCGGACATTATTCTATATGCAAATGACCATCGCCATCAATTGTACAGAATATTGCATCACATTTTCCACAAATGTTACGTCCATAATTAATAAGCTAATTAATTAGGGCCATTACAGAGCGACGTACAGTATTTTAGAAATACATATTGTAGATGCAACGAGCGCTATGGTCAGTGTAATTATAGCACAGGCTTGAAATTAATTTTACCATTTATATGAAAACATTTTATTGCGATGGAAAAAGCGCTCCGCACAGGAAATGCACGGATAATTGCAGACAAAATGTTGGAATTAAAAATGATAAGCGGTATGTTTCAAAGATCTTTTTTCAACATTGTTAATATTTGGACTTACCATAAATGCAGCGTAATGCTCAAATGTGCACGCATACAAGTGTTAATAATGCTAAATCAAAATATATTTACACTTACATCCATTAATATATTTATTCCAGTAAAAACTGCATTCGGTACCAGTACAAAGACAAACAGTTACGAAAAAGGATTCGATATTTTTTGCCTTACACAAACATAGGTAGTGTTGACTGGTAGAGAATGCCACTAGACGTTAAGTCTGCCTTTTATACAAATTACCTAAATTTTTACGATGTGATACGATAAAAAATAAATAATAAATGAGCAATGGCAAGACCACGAAATGTTCCTAACGAACAATACATATGACGTGACATACCCTTGTGAGTCACTCGGAGACTACGTAATTTCGCAATGATTCATCCTCTACTTCGTGAAGTGTGGTGTCACTTTCTTATTTCCAAAAAGCTTATTTAAAAGGTATTGGTTAATGTAACTTTAGTATTGGTGCAAAGTATTTTTTCGACCCTTTTTAACGTTCCACTGTTGGGACACGCTTGTCTTCTCATATTGAAATATAAATCAATAAATATACATGTAAACCTGAGATCGATCACGATGAATCCCTAGTTGTTGCTGAGATTCTGAGAATATGTTTAAAAATAAAGTCCAGCTGTTACTTAGATCCCCAATCTGCATGCCCAGCATTGGAACTATAGGCAAAAACTCTGAGAGGGCTTAATCTAGCAGTGGATTCAGACAGACTAATGATTTGTGACGTGTTATCTAGATATTAGCAATGGAAATGATTGACATAAGTCTCACAATAAGGCGTGTCTATATTCTTAATGGAAATGGCGAGTTGTATAACGAGTTGTACAACTATCTTTCGCTTTAACAACGTACACAGTTGTATTGTCAATGTGACGTAAATATATACATTCTTATTATAATGACATTTTAAGGGTTACAGAACTTCTAAAGTGCTTCAACATTTACAAACATTTTACAGAAGGCAAGAGATTACTTTTTGCTTGCAATTTAGCATTAATTGAAATCATGTATATTCTACTATCAGTTGTTATAATATGCTTGCTATGGAATAAAACAGTATGTCCCATTTTTGAGGTGGCGTAAAAATGTATCGAAGTACAGGACAGTGGGAAGACACATCACAGGTCCAATAACACTCCAGAAGTACTTTACTGAGAATATTTCTATGTAAATCGTTTGCAATACACGTCAGAGACCACATGTGTGTTTATATAACGGAAATATTCATTATTTAATGGATCATCTTTTATACGACAAAAAAAATCCACCTACCATATTAAGCTATATCAGAGAAAATTAAATATCCAACAAAGCAGACAGTAGAATTTAACAAAGTAACGCTAGAGTATGTTTACAATGCAAATGTTTAAGATAAACAAAGAAAGAAAATAATTTTATTACCTAAGATCATGATAAAATTCAGCTTTAAAGAGTTGTAAAATAAAAATGTTCAACATGCTGCATTGAAGCATCATAACGAAAAATTAAATCATAAGAAATTAAGGCAAATGGAGCTAGGAGAGGTAGCGGCAACCAGAGTCTTAAGGTCTTAAATTTTAAAGACTTAAACTAATTTTTAAGCTTAAGTCGCTTAAAAATATGAGCTCCGTAGCGCAGTTTCAACAGTATCTACCTACCAACCTTTTATAATTAAAATAAATATTTTACCTTATAGGTTAAGCTAACACAACTATGTTTTGCAATTATGCTTTTTGTTTGCAAAATATAATACAATTTTATTTCGTACAAATGACAAAATCGGTACTTTAAAAATTTCAGTAATGTTTCAAAGCTAAGCATAAGCAACCAAATTAAAAACAGTAAATAGTAGCAAATCGCTGCTTATAACTTTGAATTTTGCTAAGGCGTCATAATGGTAAACTAGTAATTGTCGTTATAAAGAAACTTGGTACTTATCGTAGCCGCAAAATGAACGTGGCACGAATACTTGGTTCACCGTTATTGTTATGCTCGGAGCTGTGTAGGTCTTTGTAGAGGCGCTACGATTACAGCAGTTATAACTATTGTGCTACGTGCTACGCCAAGTTTTCACGCTACGAAATGGACAATATTCTGTGCATTATCTTGCTTATATGAAACTTAATTACACAGCGTTCTCTACCAATGTTACTGTACAACGATAATCAGCATAACCCTTAAACCCATATAAAGAAAGGGAATTTAGTTACGACTTAAAACCTGAAATTCAGTCACTTTTGACGCCTAACAACTATGGCCAGAATTAGATATAATCGCTTATTTTCTAATCAAAATTGTCATATGTTGTTAACGAAATAATAATGTAGTGTATACATATGTATAATGTACCATTACAACGTGCCTGAAGATGATAGCTACATACACAAAATTTAATCATCAATACGTGCATTGTGAGGCCGCAAATGTTTTTGTGTAAACACATGAATGACTTTCAAGGGGTCATCCAAACGACAGCGACCTTTCTATTAAAATTCTGCAAATAACGAAAGGGCACAAGGTGGCCCATTCCTCGTCCACTTTCCTGGCCCGTGTTTAAAGAGGAATGTAATACGATGCCAGTTATTTCCATTTCTAAGTAAAGGTGTTGAAACATAGCAAGTGGAGGTGAAACGAAGGGCACAAAGGTTGAGTTTGCATTTTTCGCCGTTCATACTGTTACATATAGGTATGTGAATGGTATGTGCGTACATATTCAATATGGTTCTTACGACCTTTTGAATTTGGTTTGCATTATATAGAAATAAAATTGTTTGAAATATATTATACAACGCAACTTCATCTTAAACTATTATAGTGTTGTATTTTTTAAGCCATACAAAAACAGCACAACATATTTTTTAAGTTTGAGATTGTAACTTAACAATTCATCGTGTACATTATAGACGTATATTACGGACATAAAAGTAACAATAGTCAGACTTATTCAAGTGCAGCAGAATTATGTAAATAAAAAGTCTAAACTGAAGTGAACACCGGATCTAACGTTCAGGAGGACTGAGTATTAAATATAACTGGAAGAGCAAAATAAACGTGGAGTGCCCATTTCGCAACACTTGGATTATTCTGGATTTAATTGAAACCGAGCAGAGCGTGGCCCACCAGGTCTGAACTCGTAAAACTGACGCCTTCTCGACGGAAGCTCGTCGAGAATCATTTATAGAAACAATAGCAGACTCGCTACCCGTTGCAGACGACCTGGCACTACCTTTATGGCATTTAGCTAACTGGAATAGCTTAAATTAAATTCTCAACGTTATAATTTGTACCGTTTACTTGCACTACAACTGCTAAATGGATACTTTGTTCCTATGTCAAATAATAAAATCATAGTTGCATAAACCGGTAAATGAGAAATAAAAGCTAAAACACATCAATTTTAAAATACACATTAACAACACGCCTGCCAGTACAACTTTTCTATTATTGTTCATAAACAGTACAAAGGCTTGAGAAGAGCTCTAACGTTGTGAACTTGCAAAAAATATTTTCAATCCAAGAGCCGTTGACAATATCAACATAAAGGAAAAATAGCACGGGCGAATCCAGCCATTACTAGACCAAAGATATCTGAACAAAAAAATTACAAGCGTCTGAACAAATAGAAAGTCGCAAAGAGTCTTCATGATGGTGACAAAGTTCAGCTTTTATATCAAATGCGACCAAGAGAATAACCATTAAGCATTTCCTTTCGCTCCGCGTGCAATAAATGAATGAAAAACTTTCTTCTCCAACTTCGAAGATACAATTGATAACTTGCCTGAGGCTAACTTTTTGCTTTCCACTCCATTATTGATGTCCGAGCTCGATGGAATCAGACTGTCTGTGATATCTTTAGCTTTTCTAGTACCTATACTCTTACAAAGCTTATTGCAAAACCTACATTATGTATTTTTCGAGTGGATGATTACATTTTTTGCTGGTATGTCATTGTGAAGATAAGTTCAAGTATTTACAGATTAAATAACGCCAAGAATTATTTATAAGCTATTGATTAATATACTCTTTGAAAACTCTCGTGTTTCAATTAAAAACGAGACTGGCAAGTTCTCGCGTTGCTGGTCAACTTTTATTAGTTTCTCAAGTAGAAAAAGTAATCAAGTCTGCGATATATCGTACACTTAACTGGAGATAATTCTTAACTGTTTGATGTGACGCTCCGTAGATACGTACGCTGGCGGTGTTTCTCCTTTTAACTAGTTTACGAACAAATTTTAAGTTTTTAACACATTTTCGGACAAGATTAAAGAACTTTAGAATCAAAATGTTTAACCAGTTTAAATTTTATAAAGTATTTTATGAAACTTGGATCAACTTCAGGATGATAAATAAATACTAGTTTGATACAATTTTATGATTTACGTAACTTTGTGGATTACTAGCTGATTTTTTTGGTTTGCTAATTTAAATTTTTCATTAATTATAGTCCAACAATAAATAGGTCGATTTTAACAAATAATTATAATGAAAACGGCGACAACATCAAATAGGATAGAACAGCTATGCTTAGAAGCAATCAAATGAACTGTGCATAATGTGTAATTAAAATCTATTCATTAAACAAACAGGTCACTACTATTCTCTAAATAATCCTAAAATAGCAAAGTTAAACAAATAGTTTTTATTCCTAATTGCAAATCTCATGTAAACACGACTTAATACAAACTATAAGTACAGTTTCTGGTCCACGCGTATTTCAACAACGTAATTATTATACTAAAAACTGTGACAAAAATCCAAGAAAGAGTGCTGAATGAAAGCGTTCCAAAAAACAATGTAAATGTACGAAAATGGGTCATCGAATAGAGTAGCGCGCACGTCCAACACAATCGGAGCTCGGGTAGTTCACTGCATTTACATCAATACTGGAGTTTTTAGAAGTATGTGAGGGGTCTGGATAAGCGGTTACGCTGGAAGTGGGGGACGGAACGCGCACGACACGATGCATACGACCACCCAGTGCTACAATCGCTGCAATTGTTTTCTTTGTGTACGAATATCGACAGACGAGAGCGGGGCTTTTGGCTTGAAATTCTGTCACTAACGTGCGTATTGGTATAATGCTCTTGCACTTTTGACGATGCCAGGAAAAACTTCGCTTTATTGCAAATTGTAGTTTGTTATGAAATTCTAACTAGCCCTTTTCATTTAGTAAGATGATATTAGTTATGTTTGAATTACTTATCGTACTTTTCATACTTAATGATAAAAATGTTAAGACATTACGAGATAAATATAGGTACATTCCATACAACTGCACACTACTTCTAGAAGTAGTGCACAGTTCAATGTCAGTATCAATGTAATAGCACAATAGTAGACTATCAGTTGGAATCTCAGTGATACAAAAATGTAATTATTGTAACAAGTCAATAAATTACTAAAATCCTTTTTTTTGGCATGGCAATAGGCTCACCACCTATTCCATAGTGGGAAGTGAACGTAACCGGTGAAACGTGAGTGTTCTGCATTCCTCTGCTTACCTCTTCGGGGATTACAGGCGTGAAGTTACGTTTAGTTACTTTTTTCGTAATACTGTCATTATAAAACAGCATGGGAAATTTTGGCATCAGAAAATTGACGTATTCATTATTCATCCAATACTAAAAACATTACAGTACAAATATATGGGTAACATGAGCATTCTTTAGATTTACTTTTTGCAATTTACGATAGTAGCTCCAAAATATAAGGAAAAGTATATATCCATAAAAATACATATCCTTTGTTATAAACATGAAAATAATTTAACATTTATGTAGGTTATATGCAACACTGATTTAAAATAATACACTCCACTGAGTGGGTGTGTATGCAAGGTCTTTTGAAATTTTATATTGACACACATATTTAAGTAACTATGGAAGTATTCATCTATTACTATACTGGTGCTAATCACGAAAATGTATGTGCTTTAATAAAGGCTTATTAGATGACAAACATACAACAATTTGTATGTTAATTAAATGGACTGACAGTTATGCATTAAAATTAATTTGGGAGATATAAGGAAATTGTTCCTTTTTTAATTTTCTAAATGTAAAAACTTGGTGTTTGTATGACTTTGTATGGAAAGTTATTATATTCACAAATTTTATTAGGATGACCCTACTTGACATTCTTAGGGTTTGTAAACAATCATCTTTAATGTCAAGTATATACTTGCAGATGTAATCAAAATTATGTGTGTCCCTTAAATGGCATCATCATGGTACTTGCAATATCATGTTAAATTTATATTTAAGCTTAGGCTTACATTGAACAAGTTACAAACTTACCTTGTACAATCTTGACTTTTGAAAATAAAATAATATTTAATATTCTATTATGATAAATAAATAAAATAATATTATTTATTTATAAAACAATTTGATTGCAATCAATATTATATCAATAAATAAAATCTGCAAATAAATTAAATGATGAATGTGTTAAGAAAGTAATAAGAGTTAATTATTATTATTAATTCACACACAAATAGCTCATAATGAATTAAAACTAACAAACTATTTATATAAATTTCTAATTATATACCCACTTATACACAAAATTACACACACAGACACATGAAGGATACTCTTGTTCATAGCAGTAATATTTGTTCTGAATAGTAACCAAGCCCTACAGCCCTTAGTTTAATAATCACAGCCAAAAACCACTGTGTCAAGAGCTAGTCACTAGCTTACCAAATGATTATTGTAGATATAAACAACATTATCAGGAATAATATGAGAATTTAAAAACACAATATTTATTTAAATTGACATATAACTTGCACTATGTACTGATTAGTGTTTTTTTTATTCTTAATGTGAACAAATACACAGACACGTCACCTGATAGTAAGTGCTCACCGTCGCTTATGGACATGTGCAATGTCAGAGATCTTGCCAATGAATTGCCAGCTTTAACCCCATATCATAGCACTCCAGAAATACCTCAGAGGGAAGCTCAGTCTACATTTTTATGTCCATGATAAAAATGAACTTATTTAAGAAAAAAAATATTTAGGAATAACCTGTTTATATACTGTTTATCAGGATGTTTACCCAAAATCAAACAATAGGTGGATTGTTCATCTTTAATTAAATCATCATACATTCCATTCCACATATAGCACATATCCAATGGATAAAGAAAACTGATATCCTTCAAGAAGATTTTCTAAATTATGTCTAAAAATTGGGCAAATATGGGCACACAAAGGGACACCTACACATAGAGACAAACAAATAATAATTAAATAATAAAAAAAAATAAAAAAAACCTTATTTAAATAATAAAAACAAATAATAATTAAATGGGGATGTACTATGGTCCTCTGTCTACCCCTTTATGGATTACAGGTGTGATGTTACATTATAATACTAAATAACTAATTATAACTTTTAGCATTTTTTCATATCTTTATTTAGTAGCATTTATGTAACATTAATAAAAAAAAACAATTTAACCACAATTAGTTAACTTAAAGGTTGTATGCATGTGAATAAAATAAGTAGATAATGTTTTAATTGTGTAATCAATAAAATGTTTCTATACAGTTGATATACTTAATGCCTATGTAATCTTAGTTTAAAGATATTATATCTAATATTTTAATGCAATAATTAGTTACTAAAGTACTACTGTTATTAGTATTATCTATAATCTTATATTTAGTAGTTTTTTCTTATCTATTCATTTTTCTTCTAACTATACAGGATATGCTACAGCTCAATCGTTCCTGTGAACTCTATTCTGTGAACTTTGGCAAATAACATATCATGTATTTGCAGTAAGAAATCAAGCATAATTTTTTTTAAATAAGCACACGAAAACTGTAAGCGTTAAGACTAGGTGAATTAACAAACAATAAAAGTGTTTTCACTTACAAAACTATAAGACATGCATCTATCATAACAGGCTATTACATAATATCGGGCTCACCTAACAATTTAAGGACAAAAAGCACAATGCCAGTTCTTTCGTAAGTTGTAAATATTGTCTTCACAGAAAATATCACAGGTAAACAGATTACAGCGTTCAACGTCCGTATACAACACTTATTTATTATAATAACATTTAATTAGTTATATGTAGCTACAAGAACAGTCAACGTTCGATATAATATTTAAATATTAAAGCGAATATTGCACCCTAATTTTGTTTAATGTTATTGTTATGCCGACATCTTGATTTTGTGTCAAATGCCAGAATGTGTCACTGATTCTGACACCATACTCGGATATTTGTAACAAGTTTTCTATAATAAATCAGACATGAAACCAGTGCTAATATTGTTATTTGAACTATTACAAAAGCACGAATTTAAAAAGATGTACCTTAAGTAACCTATTCAAGGTATCACTCATCAATTTTTGCTATTTAATCCCAGTTATGTACTTTTCAGTTATACTGTAATTATTATTGGATACGTTCTACTTTTGCACTGGCAATAAATAAGTTGAACACTGAAAATCGGGGAAGATTCAAACAAAATTCGTATGACTTCGTCAAATAAATCAACTATGACAAAATGACAGCATAAGCTCCAGATCTGAAAAAATTACGTGAAAAGTGAAAACACTATACAATGTGGCTAAACACAATATAATGTAACATATCATAACATATAAAAGTATATGAAATATTTCTGTGATATGCCAGGCCCGGATACTAGAGCCGATAACAATGTTCTTGGCGAAATGTCCACAGAGCCCACGGCAACTGTTCACAGCGGTGTAGATGCAAAAACAGAAAAGAAATTAACTGTACTTGAAACACATGGATATATTTTAGGAAGGACAATTGGGTCAGGTTCATATGCAACCGTTAAGGTAATTTTTAAAATGTATACTTTT
>DWMG01003125.1:0-12292 GCA_018244855.1 Elbella merops
ACTATTAAATGTTTCGTGAGTGTTTATACACATGATTATAAATGTACCGGCTTAACTCACATACGTTTTTCGGGGTGGCCCGACTAGTTTCGGACCTGTACGAGATCCTTCCTCATGAGCTCCCGGCGCTTGCAGCGAGGTCGTAGCGGAGTCTCCGCGGCGGAGTCCGGAAACGTACGAGGGTTAAACCGGTACATTTATAATCATTTTCATTATTCTTATAAAATGTTTAATGCTAGTCTATAAATTTTAACATATGTTTCATTTCGTTTCAGGTAAGCATGCCGTGCGTTAGCAAACTGATGAACTACAATATAAGTAATAACTATATATTTATATAAAAACCAATGAAAACTGAATAATTTCATACTAATAACAGACCGTTGCATATTTTTAAAATCTTAACCTGGTAAACAGGCAGACGGGATATCCGATAGGACGTGGTCACCGTCATGTATAAATACTTGTAACATTCAAGGAGTGACCAGGAGTGGCCCCAAGTCGTAGCACATATACTATGTGCATCCTATATAAAGTACATAGAGTTACATTTAACTGTAGTGACGGGATATAACGTAACGGAAGCGCAAGTGAAATGGAAGGCGTCGATGTCATTGTTATTAAAGTAGATACTCCCACGAAAACATACGGGGGAAGAATTTGACGAACGACGCCCGTATTGTTTGATAAAATATAAGTTTGTTTTCCCCTGCTACATTATAATATATCTCATATCCTGTGTTACTTTAAATTGGACTAAAAATCCTTAAATTAATACTTACAAGCAAGCTTAATCAGCTTAAATTAATACGTCAAGCGACTATAAGATAAACGCGAACTGTAATTACTTCTCTTATAACTTCTCGTTTCGCTGTTTTTAATTAGAGATATTTCACAATCATTTCTATCTATCAGCGACTCGGGTATCCATCGATAAATAAATAATTATACTTTATGTGTAGTTCGCTCCATTCCACGGTCGTATGTGTTCCACATCTTGACACTATTAAGATCTCGTAGCTCACAGCTCTTATGTGTAAACATCCATTGTGTATACATTCACACATTTATACATATCTTTATATATTACAAACAATTTCATATGTTTTCGTTTGATTGATTCCATATTTACAATTAGCTGGCAGTTACAAAAATTATTAAGGTTTAATTCGGAACGTACAAAGGTTTGTCGAGTCAAAAGGTTGATTCGAAAAGTACATACGTAGATAGGAACGTAAAACGCTGTTGAGACTCGTAGCCGCCATCTCTCCTATTTTACTTTCCCTCTACAAAACTGCCAAAAGCTATCGCGTCTAGTTGCATCGTGTCCGTAAATGGAACATAATGGACTGTTTTTTTATCGTATTTCCGTTTGTCGTCCTATCGACCTCATAAATGTTATGAACCCATATATTCGTATCCCATTCGATATAGCATTCGGAAAGCTCCATAACTGTCTGAATACTGACATGCTAATAAAAAGGACTTCTTAGATGTGTAGTAAAAACTGCAGAATGATGAAATACAGACCAATTTACATCAGAAAATTGTTAACCAACTCGATAATTGCCTACAAATAAAAGCAGACGAAAGCTCACAATTATCAATATTACCTTATATATAATTCGTTTCTTGGTTAATCCGTGTGTGTTATATTTTATTGAATTTCATCCTTTCTTTTATAATCACTCCCCTATTATTATAATGTTAAGCACGAACAATTCTTAACACCTTTTAACGAAGGCAAGCGTCAGTGACTTTGAATTTCTACAACAAAGACAACACTGGATGCACAGCGCTGCCTTTCAACTTTAATAAATCAACAAGTTATGGAGCTGTTTTAGTATAAAAAACGAGAGAAATAAAATCAAGTGCACAGCTCTGCAATGTGAACATTCCACAGCGAACAAAGCGAATAACTAAAGGCATTATCCACTGGCGAATGCCTGAACCAATTATATTACTATTTAGCTCATCAATTACACATTATTATACAATTAAAATAATATATTATATTTTTTCTCATTAAAGAAAACTTTTATATACTCATCACAAAAGCAAACAACTCGTTTTTAAAACTACAACATTTCGGTCAAAGAGAGTAATAAAAAAAAATATTCGCAATATGTACACTTACAAGTTATACAAACGTTAAAATATAAAACCCAACAACTAGATCACTTGGAGGCCGCACATATTACGAAATGAACTATGAACGATCTCGCGATTTTACTCGCCAGTGGATCACCGCCAAAACGTAGCACAAGCAGCAAGGAATGGTAGTTGGGGCGTGAAATTTTAACAAAGCACTCCTCTCTGACGATGGATCCTTGAAAGTCCGTAACTAGAGCATTTCTGCTGAGTCCTGTCCGGCATGAACAACACACAATAATGGCCGGTGAGCTTCCTAGATTATACAGCATAGTACCGTAGAATGCTTTTATATACAAAACAGGAATTTTGACAGAGTTTACCACTCTTGACACTTGAATAATGTATTACTGGCATTATGAAAGCTAGGAGACACGACAGAGTCCTCAAGAACGGAATGCATCCGAAGTTCATGCTTATCTTATCTCATATTGCATTTAAGTATCAGCGGGATACAATTATCTTTTTAAAATAGAATAGGCACAAAAATAACTTAAATAACAATAAGTGTGGTATAAAAAAAAACAATTTTATTCTTTTTATTGCAAAAATAATAAATCATGTTACCGACATTGTTGTTTGAATAAGTTCTGAGCGCTTGTAAGTAATTTCAGAACAACTCAATTCTCAAATTGCATTTTACGCTCTTCAGGCGATGTACGTACCTGTTGGGATTTCTCCGGGGGAATGTTGTTTTACAGGATCCGTTAGTTAAATACTCTAAATACCCGGCTTCACTTAGTAACTTACTTTTTGAACGCATCCGGTTTAATAGCAATTCTACACAAGAGATTTAAAAAAGATTCATGAGCTGTGCGAAATTTTGCGCCAAATCAGTTTAGACTAAATTGACAAATTAAATTTTGATGGCCAGTTCACGTCCTAATGTAGTATTATATTTTTAAAAAATCCGCCAGCTTTTTGTTTTATTATTTTTGGCATTTTCTCACTACTTCTCGCTACGTCTATATATACATCCACGACTATAATTTTTCGATTTTAGCTTCTATTTTTATTACAATTTCCTCAGATTTTTCGGTACACCTTGATCCTGGCAACATCGAATACCAAGAATCAAAAGGATCTTTGTTGACAATTATTATTATTGTCTTGCCAGCTATCCTTATCAGTCAATAAAAAAGAAAACAGTTGTCCAGAATCTAATGCATACAAATTAGTATAAAATCATCACCAACCTATTTCAGTCCACTGCTGAACGTTGGCCTCCCCTGATGAGCGTTTGCGCCTTTTGCAGAAGGATTTACTTACGATCCCCACAATGGGCGTGTGGTCCCTTCTCGCACTGTTTATGCTACTGACACTCAGTGACCAAATTATTTAACAATGCCTAGCTAAGTTACGCTGAAATTTAAATGTATGTATAAAAACAAAATTATAGTTAAATTCTCCACTTATCTTATTTTGAAAAATATAGAACAGAATACTAATTTCAACGTTACCCGCGCTTTTTTCATTTTTTTTTTTGCTAACTCAGTTTTATACACAATATGCCAGAGACACGACCTTTTTTATTTTTGTTAAAGCTACATTCAGCCAGGTTTTAGTCTTTGGAATTGTCGTTAGAATTTTATTTTATTTCACAAGTAATATGTGTCATGCGCTGGGAACATTTCATGGTGAATAATGGCATTGTCTCGACGAGTGCACGCTGCGTGCTAGGGGGCTGCGCCGAACGACAATAACTTGAATAAAACGGTTCTCTTAAAATAATGGTCATATAAATTTCATCGAACAACATTATTCATAATACAAACTGGGTACAGGTTATGTGGCTTATCGTGTGCATACTATTAAATATTATTATACTATAAATACAATGTTTATGCTTGCCGCGGTCCAAAAAATACTCACTTGAAAATCATTATTCCGAATTTATGGTCACGTGGATAAAAATGGTGATTATTTAAAATACAAGGAAATAAAATGTATCCCTTTAAAAATTTATTTTCATTAAAAAGGCGCCAAACAATTTCCCTTTATATTAATTAGTCGGGCCATACACCATGAGTTTTATAATAAATATTTAATTTTATTTTGACTCTATTTTATATTTAAATTATTTTAATAAAAATAATGAAAATGATTATCATATATGCATATTAAATCCTACGAAGCCGAAAATACAAAGAACGCACGTTAATATACAAAATGTTGCCCTCATTTCTCGTGTTTCGCGCGCTCAAGGGGTGAAAATACATATTTTCCAACGCTCTCGATATAATTTCCCCTTCGGGCGTTTAGAGCTTCGACTTGTATCGTATATTTTATTGCATTATGCTCGAATAGGTTTTTTTTTTCACATCAAAGAACGTCAAAGAAATAATGCGTAGCCATTTCTATGTGTGAGCGCGATAAGTAAGCCAATTTGGGGGAAATTCGGGAGGTATTACAATAGCTCGCGATGTATGATATTGGGAGTTTGCCGCCGTGTCCCTGCTAGGTACCGCTGTGTATCGACGCGGTTTTGTTCTGTGTTTCTGTTACTGCTCAACCGAATTACTGAAGGATATTGTCAACATCGAATCCTATATATAAACAGCTATCCTCAGACGAAGCCTTCGACCAATAAGTTTAAACAGTCCCCGTCGCTACCTAAGTTGTTTGCGGTAAACTACAATTATGGAATGGATGAAAATTTACGCAGAATTGTGTTAATTAAATTCTTTCGCGCTTTGTATGTGTTTGTATTTCCATTTGTTTAATATACAAGCGGCGCTGCATTACGTTTTCTAAATAATAGTCACCCAGGTACTTGCGTGAACAAAGGATAATAAAG
Organism: Elbella merops; assembly: GCA_018244855.1. Taxonomy (NCBI): domain Eukaryota; kingdom Metazoa; phylum Arthropoda; class Insecta; order Lepidoptera; family Hesperiidae; genus Elbella; species Elbella merops. Next base: position 4,949 of record DWMG01003125.1, read on the forward strand.
TTTCTTCTAGACCCGGGATTTAATGAGAGGGCGATACTCCCCCTGGCCGAGGCTCAGACGCACGACTTAGAATATTAAGTAGAATCGTTTTTCTTACTTTCTTGTTTAAAAAGAACTATGGCCATCTACCTAATGGGGCGTTAAAAGTACCCAGCAAATTTTTCACACGCTTTTATTAGCTTTTCGTGTTGCCTCCCCTGTTCAAATTAAACATGTTCAATTACATGGATTGTAATTTGTTAATTATATACGCGATCTAGTGGAGTGTGAATATTTATTGTCTTTTATTATTATTGTAGAAATATATAACATACGTGTGAATTCTTATACATCAATCGCAAATATGCCTGAAACCTAAAACATTTCTAATTCCACATCTCATCCCCCGTATCGCCTCGGCGCACTATCTCTGCTCTACCACCCGCTCTTATCCACAGCGCGACAATGGCGTCACTACTGCGCATAGATAGTCGTTGATAATACATGTATATGTATCTATAAATATACAATAGATATATAATAGTAGCAGATAGTAAATAACGGTGTGAGGTAATTTATAAATGCCCGAAAGTGCCTCCATTCTAATGATAACAGAAAGAAATTAATTTTCTAATATGTTTTGTCAATTTTTTTAATATTCACGAGTTAATTTAACACCAATGTTATGAGTTTTCTAATAACTAATATTCTAATATTATAGAAGCGATATTTTCTCATCCATATTTCATATTGTATTCAGTTACAAATACATATTTACGTACATGCAAGTGTATTAAAATGTAGCTATCTAATTTTTTTCTTAAAGAAACATTGTCCCTAGCCCAATATTATATTAACCGTTTAGACAGCCTACAATGTGGTCGTGAAGCAGAGACCTCAGCAGCAACTTTAATACCTCTATTATAATTCTTATAGCCCCATCTCTTCACATAAACTCAACTCTTTATCAAAAAGCGGATCCGAGATGATGACGATTAAATTTAAAACGTTTAATTTAAATATTTGTTTTACTCAATTCGCTTTCCTTTTAAACAATTATCTTTCAGCTCTGAAACAATGCAGGTCGGAGCAAAAGCGGGGTCTCTATGCTTGAATAATATAGAACCTTCGAGATAGGGAGGCCCAACTGGAGAATTAAATTATCTTACCTCGTCGTTTGACTGTGTTCTCTATAATTTATAAACGTAACGTAAGTTCACGCCTGTAATCCCGAAGAGGTAGGCAGAGGAGTCCAGAACACTCGCACGTTTCACCGGTTACGTTTACGTCCCACTATGGAATAGGCGGTGAGCCTATTGCCATGCATCGGGCACATATTCAGACTGCGAACCACTATTAGAATTAGATTTTCACGTGAATCTATCTATATACTATTTTGCATCTTGTGCTGTAATGTAATAAAATCGCATATCTCGCCTTGAACTTGATCGAAGTGCCAATCCCAGCACTGTATAATCAGTAGCAGAAGACATTTGTACCCGCGCCTAGAGAGCGTCAGCTGTCGCCGGTCATGTTAGATTGTTGTGTCCGGCCTGCCGACCCACTGACCGATGGTTTTCGACGTTTATTATATAGGCCTTGACTACACCCAATACCGAATATATTACCGTAATATATACCGTTATATTGAAATAAATATTATATTACATACGTCAAAAAATATACAACGTCACGTTAGATTCGTGTACACTTCATTTCGTAATTCCTAATCAATGAAATTAATAACAGCGAAAGTTTAAACATTTTGGAACAAAAATCTACATATTACATATATAATCCATACAACATCGGCTTTAAAATATCGACAAGTTTGATAAACGTGACAGCCCTGTTAAAGCGATTCTTGTAGCCGTGTCGGCTGGAATAGCCGACATCCGAGACAAGACGGCGATAATACCTCTGCAACACACCGATACACCCGATACGTCTGCGTCGGTACATACGAATAAGTTTCGCTTAGTTAAGATATTGTTTGAGCGAATCGAGATCGAGTTACCACGGATTGTTATCAATAATGTTTCCCGGCAGCGAAGTTTTGACTTCCGCTCCGAGCTCGTGATGACGAGTCAATACAGTCTACTAACAATTGGTTTATTTTTAATTAACAACAAAGCAGCAACCAAGGTGGTAAAAATAACATATCAACATCACGCCTGTTCCCGAAGAGTTAGGCAGAGGTGTGCAGTACTTCCAATTTCACCGATTATGCCCCATTTAATAGGGAGTTAGCATGATGCCATTCATCGAGTACATATCCAGCTACTACTGCGAATTTAAGGATATAGTTTGCCACGCTTGCTAAGTGTGGGTTGGCAGATTTCAGACGCCTTAATTTAAATTTAAGCATTTTAATCATAGTATTACGTAATTGTTCTACAGCTTGTTTACTCATCGCAACCCGATCGCCGTGACACTGTTTGTTTTCGTATCGTCTGTCGGCTTATTTCTATTATAAACAATTCCTATGACATCCGTTTATCTGTCTACAATACATTTATAACAAATAAATTAATTATCACAGTTTATAGTAACATAACCTAACGTAACTTAACGCCTGTAATAGCTGAAAATGTAGACAGAAGAGTGTAATACACTCCCAAGTTCTACCAGTTACGTTATAGGTACATCCCATCATGGAAATAGGAGGTAAGCCTATGGCCATTAACTTATAGTAAGCCAGTAGGTTATAATACGCTATATAGTATTAGGTTATAATATAGTAACTAGGAAATCCAAGTTAAAAAAACTTGATAGTACTCGACCCGGAAAACGAATCCAGCAAAGCTCGATCAGCAGTTGCGCTTGTAAGCACTCTACCAACGAGGCAGTCAAGTCATATCATCATCATCATCATCAGCCTATAGCTGTCCACTGCTGAACACAGGCCTCCCCTAGAGCGCGCCACGTTGTTCGGTCCTCCGCTTTCCTCATCCAATGACTACCGGCGATCCTACGTATGTCGTCGGACTAGCAAGTCAAGTCATTTACGAGTTTGTATATGTAAGTCATATTAAAATTTCATATTTAACGCTCCTTTCAAAGGAGAGTATTGGAGAACAAGTTGTGTCGGAGTCGCATCGACTAACGTCTAACACTAGTTTTATACACTGCTCGCAAAACAATATATATGACTTACTACTGCAGTGACTTACACAATCACCTAGTTCTTTCATTCTCTGTCAAGTTGCACAACTGCCACCCTTCTGACTCTTCCCCATTCAAATTTATTCAATTTTACCAAGCGATTCGATGGAAATGAAAACTCCGGCTACATTTCCTGGTACATTAGCATTCGATCTCGTCATCATTGTTACAGTCTTATTGAAGCGTTTTCAGTCCTACTCTTAAATGATGAAACGGAGATAAGATGCATACATCGACTGTAAATTAACAGTTCGAAGCTTCGAGCTTTTGGCCTCACAGTCAAATTATATTGTATACTATACCATATTGTGTATAATAATGGACCCATTATAATTCCACTGTTGGAATGTGGGTCTCGTCTCATACTGAGAGGGTTAAAGCCATAACCTGCCACGCTGGCCAAGTGCGGGTTAGCGGACATCACGCACCGTAGAATTTTTTTTTTAATTCTATGGTGTGTAGGTTTCCTCAAGATATTTTCCTTCACCGTTAGCAAGTGATATTTAAATTTGAAACGCACTTTTGTAAAGAGATGCGCTGCCATGGATTTGAACCCAGTACCCCCGGAGGGGCTGAATTCTTAACCACTAGGGTATCACTGCTATTATCTATAATCGACCCCAAATCATATATTTAAATTGGTACTCTTCAGAATCGGGTACGGAATGTATCAAGATTTTCAATACTGTTATCGATATATCAGACATCGGCAACCGAGACGTAAGGCCACGTAAGGCCGGCGCATTATGAAGTCAAATTTATTCAACATTTCCAAAACGTTTCAAAGGAAATGTACGCGCTAGGAACTATTGCCCGCGTATTAGCATTTCTTCCATCACCATTGTCATACTTATAGATTCGTACGACTGATTGAATAATTCTGTCCCATTTATCGAGTGGTTGCGCGACAACTGATCGAGATGTCCTGGGTGCGCTCAGGTTGGGAACTATTTAATTATTTATTCGTCATCATTATCAGCCTACTCCCGTCCACTGCTGGACATAGACGTCTCTAATAGCACGCCACTGAGTTTGATCTTCAGCTCTTCGCATCCAACCACTGCCAGCCACTTTTTCATTATTTATTACTATCTTGGGATTTTTAGTATTGGTGCTATGCAATAGGTTCACCACCTATTCCTTGGCACCTTAACGTGACTGATGAAACGTGGGGATGTTCTACACTCCTCTGCCTACCTCTTCAGGAATTGCAAATGTGATGCTACGTTTGTTACGTCATAAAATAATACCAATTATTGGAGTGCTTTTTGAACATTATATCATTGCTGGACTATCTCGCAATAAACAACTGTGACTGTAACATAGAGAAAGAGAGTAGCTATAGATTAGCCATCTCCTTTTTTGGGGTGAATGCTACTATAAATAATACTTTAATTATTTATAAATTACCCTGAAACCAGTACCTCACACAAAAAATGACGCATTACGTATTCGCCAACAGAGCCTTTACTATAAAAAGCCATACCCTCGTTCTACTCGTATGTCTCTTAATAAAAAATATGGCATTTATATTGCACTAGACGCCGCTCGTTCAGTTATAACGAAACGGAGAAGGTGCAAAAAAATCTATCCTTCGTTGCTATAGAAAAACGTTCGACGGATCAAAACAAAAGAGAAGCGATAGTAGAGCCCCAAATAGTCAGTCGAATTGTCGATGGAACTGAAATGGAGTCGCTATCTCCCCACGAGTGAGCGCTGAATGCCGAACAAAATAATTTCCGTTGACGCCGGTCCCCTTGAACGCTCGCAGATGGAGGAAAAAATATTTCCAATTTAATTCGATTTCATCTGCATCAGGTGCACGGGGTTTTTGTAAAACTATATTTTGCAAGTTGTAGGCACTCCTCTTTTTCTACTTTGTTTTGTTCTGAGTTTTATTGAAACGTATCTTTGGCTAGTAGGAGTGTTGGTTGATTTTTTTTTCTCTGTTATTATTGCTCAACTAAGTTTCTTGGTTGCTACAAAAATTATAAGTCAGGCTAAGGGTTCGTCCTTTGGACACACCAGTGCTCCAACAGCTTTGAATTCAAACAATGGTTCTTAACTTCGATACATAGTGTTGGATACGTCTGGTTTTCTAGAACCGTCATTTCTTATCCTTCCGATTGCATCTCCAACATATTTCCATTTATACAATATCTTTATTACAGTGTTGTAAATTGTCATATTTACACGATATTTGTATGGAAATTTTTAAAGAATTTTCACACGGGATTCATTTCTCAATCGTGACAGTAACACGCATAAAAGAGTGCGCAGTTTTAATAAATCCCCTCGAGTGTTCCACGGCGGCGTAACACGAAAAGTTTACTGGTAAAGTTACTCAGCAGAGGTGTACTCCTAATCACATATACCCGCAATCTTTTAGACTTCCCTCGTGTGAACCTCGGAAGCACGACATTCTCGAGGGACGGAATGAATGTACTCTGCTCGCTCACACCCTGACTCTACTTTGACTAGAATTTAAAAGAATAAATCACCAGACAAATTTTCTACGAAAGGAGAGCTACACAATCCGCGTGAGCTGATATAACGTTGGAACGCATAATCTTGAACCGATAGTTAATCACATAAACTTGAGGCGTTCGTGAGTTGCATTCATTTGTCATTTTGAAAGGATTTAATTCAGCTGAAAAAATTACGTTGTCGACTTAGCGTAAAATAAGGGAGAAAATTACAGCTTTTAAGGGAACTATATTAAATATAATAAGTTGAAATTTTACCCAGGCTTTATGTGTATAAGCGAGAACCTGGGAATAATTCTCGACAAACTCCTCTTTCGCAATTCAAAATTCCCGCGCAAACATACAAGCACAATGGCGGCGGGTAGCACGCCATTGTCTTTGGGAGCGCATGGAGTATATAGAGCACTGTTTATCTCGTCACTATTTGATGACACTTTATTATATGCGCCAGCTTTTAAGTTGCTTCCCGCGCAAAAGGAAATAGCACAAATAGGGTTGGCAACTTTTTTTGTTACCATGCGATTGTAATAGTACAGTTTCAACTCTTAATTACAACACTGAAATTCTTAGCGCTAAGTATTTTATAATAATAATTATAATTTTTATAATATTTATTATAATTATAATACAATCAAATTATCCTTTTTAATCGGAAATCGTACTCCGCGTGACAAATAATTAAAAAAACAATATCATAATATTACAAAACCTAAAAAGATGACAGCTGTATCTTTTGAAAACTTTGCGTTATGAACTGAAATATTACGAAATTTAAAGCACTCGCCTAAAAACGTAACTCAACCCTGCGTAATAAGAAAAGTGCCCCTGAGGGACTGAAAGAAAGGGTACATACACCGGGCTGATTAATTTCAAATCGTATCGCGTCTCAGTGCCGTACGAAATGACGCGTTCGTCGGTTCGTCGAGTCGCGCCGAGTCTTCGCGCGTTTCGACTTAATGAAATCCACTTTTGATGCGCAAACACGATTTAATTAAGTCGAAATGGTTTTTCTCGTACTCCTGACGAGCTCTGAACAAATATGTTACGTACATACGTTCCTCTCTTCTGACTTTTACATCTGCGCCTCTATACGCTGTTATATTCTGTATATATAAATTTTGTTTATATGGTAGGATACTGTAAAAATAGATTTCTCTCATTTGAGCATTGCATTAATCGGCAGATTAGATACAGAATCTCTACAATCAGTTCAGAAATGGCCCAAAAACTAGTTTTATATTTTTATTATTTAAAATGTATATTATTTAAATTTATCATTACCCAGCTCATAAATCAAACTTAAACCCTATTTAACAGACCAGCCCTTGAAAACAGCCTAATATTGTAAGTATGTATGTATGTCATTATTTTTAATTATGTATTGTAGATTTATGTACCCATAGACTATTCGGAGGCTGCTGCTCCAGGCTTAACCCATCGTCCTTATAAAACCTTTAATACCTTGATTGGTTTAAAAATAAGGAACTAAAAACAACATTACGATTCCCAAAGTTTAAGCTACCTATTGTTATAGGAAATTTCATCAAAATCAGTTCAGCTCTTCTAACATGAAACCGTGACCGTTCTAACATGAGCCCGGAAAATAGTATTTCTTTTCATTTTTTTTTCCAACCCACCAATTCCACTGTTGGAATACGGGTCTCCTCTCATGTTGAGAGGGTTAAGGCCATAGTCTGCCACGCTGGCCAAGTGC
>DWMG01003126.1:0-12287 GCA_018244855.1 Elbella merops
CCCGCACTTGGCCAGCGTGGCAGACTATGGCCTTAACCCTCTCAATATGAGAGGAGACCCGTATTCCAACAGTGGAAATATAATTGGTCGATTATACCTTTACAAATAATATGCGCTTTATTGTTAAATGAATTACTGTAATCGTGACAATAAACCTCGTTTTAAAACCCGCAAAGGTGTGTGAAATACGTCAATCCACACTTGGCTAGGGGGGTAGATTGCGTCCTTAACTTTCTCATTCTTAGAGGCGTCCAGTATCCAAAATAATTAGCGATGATGATGATAATGATATTCGACTTAACAAATTAGTTCGTACAGCATACAGTACAGTGGCAACATTTTTGTTTCAAGCCTTCATACAAACACGTTTGTGAATATTAAATATTCTTAATCCACAGAAAGGGTCTGGCCTTTACCAACACACTTCACACCACGATTGCTTTACAAATTGAAAATTGACGATTCATTTGTGGAACCGCTGCCCGTTATGCCGTGGGAGCAAATTCAGAAAGAGACAGGGGAAGAAGAAGAGCGAGAGGGGGAGAGTGGGAGCTCTAGTGACTAGAATATTACAATGATGACACGATACCCACAGGAAACCTGTCACGTTAAACAATGTACTGCCTATAAAGAAGACGATTTATAGAAGATTCCTTTTTGAGTTTTGAACGGCTTAATTTTGTGTAAAGCAATTATGAATACTGGTTATCTCACGCTATATTTTCATATTAGTACTAATTGCAAACGAATAGCCCGTGATATTGTTGTAATATATATAGTTAAATATTTCCTTTTTTGTTGTGGTAAGCTTTTGACGGTTCGTATGCCAATTTTATTTTTTCTATGATATCATCATACTATCTTAATTCACACTATGTACCTACTTATTATATATTTTTAAAGTTACATTGATTGTCATATTCAATATAGGCATATGCTTATCCCCTTCAACAGCCTTCTTCTGCTTTGCACTTTTCACGTACAGGCTAGAAGACAGAAAGTTTGTTACATCTCATCTTATGAAAGTTACGTATATCGCTTGCTATATGCAAAAGGGCCACAAATCAAAATGCATCTTTTTCTATACGACGGCCAAAACAAAATTAAGAAAATGATTTTTTTCAAATATATCATCATTTATATTGTGATAATAAAACATGTTAATATATTCTATATATGCGTTTCGCGCCGAGTTTTGGATTGCAACTGACAAAATGGCTGCTTTGCTCTGAAGTTAATAGTTGCTGTGAATAGTAGTGTGAAAAGCACGGGTGTCTTTTTTACTAAAATAATTTAGTCGATTTTTGCTCATTTTTGCAATAAAATGATTTTGAGAAATTTTTGATTTGTGGCCTCTTGCATTTAGTGACTTATCATATGACTTGCGTTCTATGAAATTAGTGAAATTCGTGTGATTTTTTATCAACATTTGCGCTTAGTTATAATTTAATGTATAAATTAGTCAGCGATTTATTTATTAATTATTTTCACGAATGACACATTAAAATATATCAGTTCACTTTTATCTACCATTTAAAATTTTGTTCTAATTTCTGCAGTGCCTTACATTTTAGATCATGATAATAATATTACTCTTAATTGTATCCTATGCAGAAACATTAAATAACACAAACACTACAGGATAGAAGAGTACAAACAATCACACTCTTATAGGTTACTACGCAACATATTACACGCGAATAGCGTCACTATAGTAACATCGAACTAATTCTTTAAGTTATTTTTATCGTGCATCTCTTGTGCAATTGACTATTTGCTGTGCAAGATGGGGAAAAAGAAGAAGTTAAGAAAAGAGAGCTCTAGAAGACCTGTGTCAAATATTAAGCTACCACCAATTGAACAAAGTTGTGATGTGAAAAGTATAGTTGACGTAGACTCCGATTTTTATTCGTTAGTTGAAGGAAGACCCATTAGACCAAATATATCCATTAACGAGTACAAGAAAAACATTAAAAATATTGCCTTGAAAAGAGCACTCTATGGTTTTCTCACAGACGAAATTTTACTAATTGATAGAGATATTGAGACGGAGAGAAAAATTTACGAGAGTACTTCGAAACACTTCGAAGAGTATCAGTATAGTTTCGACAAGTTTTTAGCAGATGACAATAATAAAACTATTGCAATAATGCGCAAATCGGACAGTTTAGCTAGAGATTTAGCTAACCAAACGGAGGAACACAAAAAGGCTAATTACGGATTAGCATCTCTGAAATCGAAATTACAATATATTGACGAATCTTTACAAATCTTGCTCTCATTTCAAACATTTCTTCATAAGGCGGCACCTATTTTGTGGCAACAAAGTCAGAACCTAAACCTAGTCACGGGTAATGTGGAAATTTTCACTATGGACAATGATATATTTCGTGAAACTGATAAAAATCTGATAAGCGAAAGGCTTAAGAAATTACCTCCACCGTGTCTCTATTTCCAAACGTCGGAACAGCTGGTCACAATTTTTGGCTTATTGGAAAAGCAAAATTTAAATTATTTATTGGTAACCGAAGAGCTTAATTCAGTGAAAAATAAGTTTTTAAAATCACTTCGTCTATTAAAAACTTCATTGAATCACGAATTGGACTACATTCAACAGAAGGTTAACCACATTTCTATTTTTATTTTATTTTAAATGTACTTATATTTTATTTTATATGATCTAACCTAAAATGTGTGTTTAAATCATATTTACAGATAAATAACATACAAGAAGTCATTGAATGGAATGAAAATCGGGAAATTGAATTGAAAGAGGTGTTTTTCAAAATTTTAGAAGAAAAAATGAAATACTTATTGTCGTCAGAGACTGCTCTTCAAATTTTCAATTATGTGGAATTTACATATGAACAATTGATTGCCCCAAATGATACACGTTTAAGTTCTTTAGAAATGACTTTATCGCTTGAAAGGGAATACAATGATTTAATGTTAAATTTATCAGCGTTCGATCTAGACAAAATAAAGATAATTGAAAAAGAAACGTATGAACATGGGGCACAAGAAATAAAACGGGCAGTGATTGCAAACAAGTTGTTGAAGGATGTGGACAAATTAAGCAGAAGATTAAAATCTTCGCATGAGCCATCAAGAGGCAATTAACTATAAAGTAACCCTTAAATTTCAATAATTAAATATACTTTTGATTCCGCTGGGAAAGAACATTGCAAACTTGCAATGTAATGTTTTCATTTTCTGCCCTTCGCATTCTTCAATCTTTTTTGTTTATTTGTTAAAATGTTATCGCGTAAAATAGATTTTAAATATAATTATACACTTGATTTTATAAATTGTTGGTATTACACAATAATGTGTACTTTAATCATAATCTTAATTTAATGACATATTTTTCAAATAAGTACTATTTTAATTAAAATGACCAAGATATACTTATATATTTGATGTAACATTAGGCCTCTAATTCCCGAAGGGGTAGGCAGAGGAGTGCAGTACACTTCCACTTTTCACCAGTTACGTTTAACTCCCATGGACTAGGTGGTGAGGAATTATGCCATACACCGGGCACAATTCCAGACGCCGAGTCACTACTAGAAATTCTGAATTAGAAATATCCAGTAGCACCCGACCCGGGATTTGAACCAAGATCTTCCGATCTTCCTTGCAACCGCTCGACCAACGAGGCAGTCTATACATACATATATACATAATTGTTATTTTATTTATAGAGCTTTGTTTAAAATCTCGTTACTACCGAATTTTAAAAATTGAATTGTGTTTTTGACATCTGTCCACATTATTTTAGAAATGTCATATTCTTTTCAATTCTTCTACACGTATTACTTTATTTGCATTTTATATATATATAATACTCTTATTCGCAACTATGTCATGCCTGAAAGAAGAACGAAAGCCTATGGTTCCACTGAAGACGTTGGACATCATATTCAGACGTCGGTATGTACCAAATACCCAACATTATTTTGCTAATCGTAAACATGCTATTAAGCAGGGTGGGGAGAAAACGAAACCATGTACACCATTTCATTTGCCAAGATCTGAAAAATTACTATCTTATATAAAATATAGTGACCGAAAAGAAAAATTAATAACCAGTCATAGATTAGCTCAACCATTGCATTTGAAAGATAACTTGAGGATTGCAGCAACCAGAGACATTTCAGAAAGACTATTCCTTGAAGAGCCTCCTGACGATGTGAGAGCTGTGGTGGAAATTCATCCCGAATTCTACACAGTGATTGAGGGCCGACCTTTAAGATGTTTCGATGATATAAAGGTATATGTAAACAACATTCGGAGCTATGCTATGAACCGTCAACAAATAGGTTACCGACGCGATCTCATTGTGAAGATAAAACAGAGTCTAGCAGAAGAAGTCAAAGAGCACGATGACATATTAAGCAACTTTAAACAACATATTAAGAATTTTCAAAAATTTCTCACAGAGGATTACAAAAAGTCTTGTTCAAAAGTTGCAAAGGCTGAGAAAGTTTATTCTGAATTGGTTGCCAAAAATTCTGAGTTTCTTGGATATGTATCTAAGATAACAATTTTAAACAATATATTGTTCAAATTGGATGCTATACGTAATATATTAAAAACATATCGCAGTTACTTAATATACGTAGCCCCTTTGTCATGGAGGCAACAATATGACGAAAATTTAAGACACAGAGTTCAATCTATCCAATTTGAGGAAGGAGAATTTATGACCGAAAACGATTTAGTTGAAACCACCGATATTGATAAAATGATTGAAATGGCTAAAATTGAATTGGAAAATCCATTCCCGGCTCACATGTATTTTAAAAACCCCGCACAAATGATGTATTTGTTTCGTTCAATGGAATTACAGAGTCGAGAATATTTAATACAGCTGTCCAAAACTGATGGTCCGTTTCGGCTTTTACAAGAAAGAATCAAGCAACTTAAATATTCCATAATACAGGAACTCGATTACTTTCAATACTATATCGATCACATAAAGAATGAAATTGCAAGAGAAAATTACAACGAGAATCATTTACAAAAAAAGTTTTACCGAATTTTAAATACTTCGTTTTATGACGGTGTGGCTAGCCCTACTACGCTGAAGCTTAAAATTTGTATTGAATATGTATATGAACAAATCTTTGGGAAGTGTGAAGAGGGGCACCAGAGTTTACAGGATCCAATGAAAATACTGGAGGTTATGTATGAAGATTACAATTTACGATTGGATTCTTTAGACTTTAAAATAGTTAACCAGGCAAGAAATGATTTCTTCGCACAAGATTTAAAGACGATGACAGACGCATATAAAGCACAACGAGAACTAAGATCCTTCCGTGAGATGACTAATGCAATGAATAAAGCGTTCTTAACCCCCGCTAAGTATACGAGACCGGTGCTTAAAAAGTTTCTGGATAAGAAAAGCAGGATTGCATTAGCAGCTGCAGAGAGAAGAAAATCTCAAATGCAAAGTGGCGAGCGTACATTTAAAAAGAAATATAAAATTAGCCCGGAAGAAAAAAATGGACTGTTATTATTTACTGAATGGTGCGAGGACACTAATCCAGGCCCATATCTTGAAGAATATTATGATTATGTAAAACCCGCTTTCGGGTGGGTACCACGAAAATCTATTATTCCGTAGAGGTTTTATAATTTTACTTAATTTTGAATAATTAAAACTAAATTAATACACCTTTTAAATGTAATGGTTTTTCTTTTTCAATTGTATGATTTCTAGTTGGCTGAGTTTTATTATTGACTGTATTTTATATAGCATTGAATCGTGTTGTATAATAAAAATGTTCGGAGTTGCAGCACAAAAACGTTCTCGTGATAAAATTGTTGATACATCTATAAAAAGCAGCGGACCTGTTAGTGACTGTAAAATATTTTTAAAATCAGACGGTAAGCGTTTAAATACGGCATCAAAGAGTAGTGAACAAAGAGATTCTAACCCTGTTACCCTAAAATCGCGTTTGTTACCATATAAGAGCTCATTACCGCTAGAATCGATCAAAAGAGCAGAGTTACTGTTACCCTATAAATCTTATGAAAAGAAACAAAATAAAAAAAAGTTCTTGAAACAATTGAATGTAAAGGTTTATGACCGATATAAGAATCATAACACAGGAAAGATAAAAAAGACAAGACAAATTGAGAACGATATGAACGATGTTTGTGCTGTGACCGATTTTGATGAAAATTTCTTTAAAATTATCAATGGTAGGCAACTATTTCACTGTATTCCTCTTTATAAATCAATAAATACTTTACTGTCTAGTCTTTTACGTATTCGTCAAGAAGTTGGATACAAAAACGATTGTATTTTAAATATTGAGACAAATTTTAGTGTTGAAAAAAAAATCTATGATCTAAGCATGCAGAGGTTTACTGAAGAAGCAAAAACTTTTGATAAATACATCATGGAAGACTATCAAAAATCCATGAAACTTATACAAGAAGAGGAAAACCTAAATTCCAAATTAGATGCCAAAATATTAGAGTTGCAGAATTTAGCAGAAGAAAGTTTTACTATAATGTCGCGGCTCATAGGTCTGGATTATAAATATAGTTTACAACAAAAGTACGGTAGGTTTTTGTATTATTTAGCTCCTCCTATATGGCGTTCAAATAATAGGGAATTCGCGCGATCTGTTGAAATAGAAGCCAAAGGATTTGATTTCGGTGATACGAACGTGGACGACACCTTTACGGTTATGTTTGAGAAAATGCGCAACGAGTGTTTAAGCTCGCTCGTTAAACCGGTATTGTATTTTACACATCCCCACGATTTGATGGATGTTTTAACTGGAATTGAGAAACAACAGTTGTATCATTTTAGCCGTGAAACCCAACTGGCACCTCATAAGAAGTCTTTAAAAGAAAGTTTACGAATTTTAAAAGAAAAAAACGCTTTAGACAGTGCAGCTGTTAAAGCTTCTATAACAGGTTTTACAAATCTTCTATCTTTTTGTGAGGAACGAAGCACACAGTTAAAAGAACAGTTCCTTAAAGTATTAAATGGATGTTTCTATGAAAGTGTTGGTACACCAGAGGTTTTAAAACTATTTCTTCACCTGGAATTTTGTTTTGAAAAGGTATTTAATGAAAAACCTATAAGTATGGATATAGTAGCGATGGCTAAAGCGATTGAAGCAATTTATTTAGACTATTCAAAACGTCTCGACGCAATACAGGGTCACACAGTTCGGAAAGCTATGAAAAAATGTATGGACATGGACATTCGGAAGATTGTTAGAGCAAAAGATGCTGCTAAGGAATTACGCCTATTTCACAGACTAGAAAAGGAGTTGCTCATAGCGTGTAACCTTCTTCCTCAAGAGATGAATGTGCAAATCAGTAAAAAAGAAAAGATTCAGATGAAATGCAATCGTTCAAGATCAGGGGTGTGCGACGAACCTCAGCAAAGTTTGACTGAAGCCGAGGTAGAATATCTTACGTTGTTTACAGATTGGACAGAAAGTGAAAATCCTGCTTTTTATCTTAAGAGCTTAGATACTGATAATATGATGTAGAGAAAACGGATTTTAACACATTTTTGCTATACCTTGAGGGTTGGTAACAAAAAAAACTACAATTCATCATGAACTCAATATAATTATCATATATGCATGATGTATACATAATAAAACAAATATATTTGTAACAAAATGTATATTACCTACTCATTTAAATGTTTGGTTTCTTGGTATTGACGAATATCTACTTGGAATTTACATATTTACAAGATGAATAACATAAACTCTGGTAAAAGCTTTATTAATACAAAGGGGTTTACATTTATCTTATATTATTTCTCCATAAGTTAATAAATAATTATCTACCAATATCTATCTATAAACAAACCATTTTGAAATCATTTATGTTCCTTATGTTCACAATTGAAACAAAGACATTTCATATTTTTAAAAGTAATGTATAACGATGTCACATTAATATCAAGAGAATATAATTATATTGTTGAAATAAAACATTTATTTTGCTGCGATCCTATTAAGGTAACATCTATAGCATCTATTTACATTTATTTACAAACACAAAGCGATCTAAAATATATAGTAAAGCCTCTTTGAACATAAAAGCTTAAAATTTTTGAACAACAAGTGACCATGATCATCAGTATTGTATTTTTTTTGCAACAAACCATTTAAATGACCTTATAAGAATGTTGAAATCACACATCTTTAATTATTATTAGATTACATTATATTATCATATCGTTATAAAATATAACACGCTATTATAATGTATGTAACGGAATTTATACTCCAGTAATCCTTAAACGGGTTATACGGGTCACATATGTTCAAAAAGTTTTAATTACAATATCCTACGTAATAATGTGTGACACTAATGGTCCCACAGATTTGATGTGAGCCGCATTATTTTAGTTTTTTTAATGATTCTGTGCATTGTATTTAATATTTTTTTTTTATTATTATTAAAAAAAAAATTACTCCATGTGTGACTTTATTGCCTTTGTATGCTTCGTATAACGATGTGTGTGATCTACACGTTTAACTGTTCGACTTCCCTAGCTATTTTCAAAAGAAAATGACTAGTTGTTAAATGATTTTTATCAAAATATCATTCGCTTCCTTCAAATGTTCAGTATAATTTGAGCAATATAATGATGGAATACTTTCATAAGACGTTACACATCTATAGTTAAAACAATATTTGGTGTTTCTATCGCGGACATTATTCAAAACATCCCGCCGCAAGGTCCTATTCGCTCTTTTAACCTACACACACAAATTTGACAAACAAAGCCTAGGATGTAGTACGCTTCGCTTATCTAACCCGTTTCTTTTGTAGCTTCGCTAATTTTCTTCTTTTGAGTATCATCTCATACAGGGCTTCCAGGCCCTCGTGCAGTCCTTCGCCAGTGATGGCACACGCCGGTTGCACGTGCCAGGCGTGCGCATCGCGAGATCCATGCGGAGAAGAGACTAGTTCATGCAATCCTAACAGTTTCTCTAGCTCCCGCGGTTCCTTCGCCCCTGGCAGGTCTTGTTTATTTGCAAGTACTAGTATGGGTACTCCCGTGTTATCGGGCGACTTGGCTGTACGTATCAGTTCCATTTTGGCTTCTTCCATTCTTTCAACATCGACTGAATCCAATACGAATATAATACCGTCGGTACATCGGGTGTATGATTTCCATAACGGCCGGAGTTTTTCCTGTCCACCGACATCCCATACAAGAAAGTTGACGCCCTTGGACTTACCGATGGTGCCTTTGACTTTCTCGCAATTGAAGCCGATAGTTGGGACGGTATTTAGATATTGGTCGAACTTGAGCCGGTACAACGCGGTGGTTTTACCGGCGGAGTCGAGGCCCAGCATCACCACATGAAGCGTGCCTTGGGTTGAAGGCAACGCATCGAGCAGGCTCGAATTCTTGCCCATGTTTGCACCCATGCTGTTGCGGCGAGGGTCTATCTAACGCTTTCGTCAGTACGCAGCATCATGGGCAAGGGTTTTTACCTGGAATGATAAAATATATATTTATGAATGTACAAATAATATTTATCGTTAAGCAGGTGATCATAGCGTCAGTTATGTTTTTGTAAAGGTTTTAGATAAATTCGTTACACAAAATTTACAACGACGAAATGTATTTTATTTATTGCCTTTTGTTAAATTATGCGAAATGAAATTCACCCGGCATTATAACTTTAAGCCTATTAAAAGATTCGACGTATAATAGACAGATTAATGTATAATAGAAAAGATTAGAATAATCTGGGCTTATCAGATAAATTTACAATAGATTGAAAGGCTTTTATATTAATGTTTTGTAACTAGATGATCAAAGAGACTTCAAAATAAGTAATGTTGGTAAATGTTCTACTTAAATATTTTTGTTACTAGATAAATCCTCTTTACCGACTATTCTAACTGGGGTCTGTCTATTACGAGTACAATATGAAAGACTTATTTCCCTATCCAGAAAAATAACCTAAGGTCCTGGGGTGACGATTTAATAATCTTAGTTTTTAAAAACGTAACATCCTGCCTGTAATCCCCGAAGGGGTAGGCAGAGGAATGTGGTACAATCCCACGTTTCACCAGTTACGTTTAAGTGCCATGGAATAGGTGGTGAGCCTATTGCCATACACCGGGCACGTATACAGACTACTAGAAATTCTAAATGAGAAAAATCTAGAATTGATCTAGAAATCTAGATTTGAACCTAGGACCGCCCGATTAGCAGTCGCGCTAGCTACCACTCGACTAACGAGGCGGTCAACAAGGTCAGCCAAGCCAACAACCCAACAGGTTACTTCTAAGGTCTCCTTATTATCCTCCAATATCATATATCGTCATCATCATCAGCATCATCAGCAGCAGCATCATCTTCATTGCTATCATCGTCAAATCTTTGACCCTCTACTGTAGAATATGGGCTACTATGAGATTGAGAAAAGTTAAGGTACACATGCAAAATTATAGATAGGATTAACAAACAATAAAATGTTCGTAAATTGCACTCTGTTTATTACCAAACTATTATTTTGACATAGTTCATTTTGTTAAATTCACATAGGTACATATGTATCTCATTGGCTACGTTATCGAATTGCGACTTCTGTATCGAATGTAGTTTAAATAATAATAAAGAAACAAAAAAAATCTCGATCTTCATCCAACTGAAGCTCTGGCGATTTACACGCAATAACGAACTGCAAAATGTAAATTAATTTGCAAAGTTAAACGCGGTTGGATCGTACATTAGCGACCGCTAATATTCCGCAAATATTAATGAGGGTGGTTTTTGGGACACGTTAATTAGTCACCCCGGATAAATATCATTAAAATTAGTAGCCTCTAAGCTTTTAGGAACACTAAGATTTAAGGATAGATGTACTTGGCAGTCGGTGCCCTGTATCCACCCATGTTCGACCTCCATAGCTATTTTCAAAGGAAAATGACTAGCTTTTGATGATTTTTATCAAAATATCATTCGTTTCCGGGGATCTGACGGATAAGGGATCTAACGTGACGACAATATTAATAATAATAATGAAAATACAATTTATTAATTTTCACCATTCCCATCTTACTTAGGTATTTAATGTTCTTCAGTTTTGTAATTACATACATATATAGAGACGATTGTATTTTAACTATCATTATGTAACGCGCTGCGCTTCTGCTTGTGACCGACCTCGTGCCCTTGAGCTCGTTCTGGAGCAATTGAAACGCATTCCCATGGAGTTTAGAAGACACTACGTAATAATTATATGCTATTATATATTGCTAATTAACAGCACATATATAATTTAATGTGTAATGTAGAGGCGACTATCACTTTTTGTTTAAAGGTCGATTTCGCTTGTGCGTTTGAGCGTCGTGAGAAGTTCGCGTCTACTTTTTATATTATTGGTGAAGTTCTTACGAGTACATTAATGATATTTTAAAAAATGGTTTCTCCCCTCCATGAAAGAAGTAATGTGCTCAAATTGATTGTTGTAGAAATAGAAGAAAAATATACCTCTTGGTAATTAGAGAGAAATGTAATCAATAATCTGTAGTTCTACATGAAGAATAAAGAATTTCCATGTATAAAGAGAAACATGAAAATATAAAAAAGAACATTGAGTTTGTAAGGTTAGATATGTCTCAGATTCGGTGCTTTCTGCCTATTCCGTAAGAAATCGGGCGTTATGGTATAATAATATCCTAATAATGACATGATAGTCTTGCTTTATGATCTTACAAAATATATTTTTAATATTATGGTCATCATTCCGAAGTCCATATCTAAAAGTGGAAATGAAATTAGTTTAAAAAATTAAGGAAAGCTAGGTCAGTGTCTACAAAACTTTATTTAAATCATATTTCTAGATGCTTCTTTGCGATGTTAAATAAATTTGGCTCTAAGCATAAGAGAGCAGGTGACACAAATTAGAATTCAGTAACGGTACCCAGACCGTGAGGAGGGTCGACGCGGCGAGACGAACTGTCGCCGATGCCCTAATAAATAAGGTTCAGTTTTTGTATTGAATTCAACACATTTTTAACGGTTTACACAAAACTTAAAAAAATGCCGAATTTTATAATTACATTTTATTTGCTCGACTACTGGTCTAGAGGTTCTAGGTTCGAATCCCGAGTCGGGTACTACTGTATTTTTTAAAATTAGATTTACTAGTAGAAATTTCTAGTAGTGACTCGAAGTCTGAATCTGTGCTCGGTGTATGGCAATAGACTCACCACCTAGTCCTGTGTGGTACGTAAACGTAACTAGTGAAACGTAGGAATGTACC